>JAAEAF010006725.1:0-25924 GCA_011037195.1 Triatoma infestans
TTACTTTACACTTTATTAAATGATACTTCTCTTTTTCGCAAAATTTTCTCAAAAATGGCTTCGGCGCATTTTTTGAAACTTCATATATAAACTAAACATGCAAAGATCTACATCTTTTATTTAAAACATTTCTTTGGGAATATTCTTTTAAGGGCACTTTTAGGGGAGGGGTGGGGTTATAGCTTCCTCTAAAGTGGTATGCCTAGTTGATTATAATTCATCATCCAAACAAGATTTATTAGAAATAAATAGATGGCCAAAATTCCAAGTTTTAAGAAAATTAGTAAGCCGAAAGTGCGCGTTTACTGAACAGTTTTTTCAGTTATCGACGAATTTCGTTATATTTGGTACACAAACTATGAAATTTGTCAATTATAATTTTGAGAACTGGAGTAAGAGAAAGTTGTGTGAGTGTTTCACATCAGATTTGTTCTTAATGCTAGCACTCGTCAATGTAAGAAATGTAGACATGTTTGGAACGAAGTTAAAGAGGCCTTAGAATGAAAGAAAAAAATGCGAAGCAATAGGTTCTACTGAAAACAAAACAAAAATTAACTATTTTAAATCGAAAACTTTTACGTTATACAATGAAATAAAATGGATGATTCAGAAAACAGGGTTATTAAAGTTGCTACATGCCAGGGCTAATAGGAAGCAACTACAAGCAAACAGAAGCACAGTATGGGTAAAACGAACAAACTGCAATTTACCGTCTGTCAGAGAGGAACGTCGCCAAGCTTGCTGGAGATAGACAAATGGATATAGAGTCCACTCGAAACTTGTACAAGCCTGAGGGAACCTCCTTAATCCTCGTCCTCTAATGTAGGGAGTATCTAAGCTTTCCTACCTCCACCCACCTCTCCCCATACACTCGCATACAGCAAGAACTCCCTTACTCGCACGGACGCACATAGGATATCAATCTAGAACGTGTCCAGAACAAGAACGCCAGCTCAGAAGGGAAGGATCGACATCCATATAAAGGAACAGGTGTCCGGTATTACTATTTTTATCTCTGGTTATCCACTTTGACAGATGAAAAGTATACAGTTATTGATAGTTATAGGTGATTTTTCAATCTCAACATGAAAAATAGAAAATTGAAAACAAAATATGATATTGTGGGGGAAAAAAGTTTAATACTTGAACTAAAAAAAAAATATAGGTACTAATTTTAAATTTACATGTGATATTGCACCAAATCACGATCTTTTTTTGCATCCTGTGCCCTACAATCGCATATCATCCCTCTACAAGACTGGCCCTGTCAGGTGGAGAATAAATGTCAGTCCCATAAAAAGCAAATGCAGTGCGCTACAATTCCTCCCATTCTCCTCCAATAATACGACAGTCGTCAAAGTCCGATATTCAAGACTTTATCTATATAAAAGACTCACTTAGGATGCGCACACTAGATTAAGAAGACTTGAACTAAACAGACGTTACAAACTTCTCTCGAGACTACTTTGACCGACGCTCTAAACTTTCCCTTGCAAACAAAACACAAATCTATAACACTATTATCGCATTCAACCTTTCAAATCCAAAATCTTCAATAGAATGACCAATGTCCCGTTCTATGATTCCAACCTAACCCTTCATATGGATCTCAAAACCCTCTTGGTCGATCAATTAATAAAAACATTATAAAAAATTCCATGACTTCAGTCCAACCACCTGTAATGTTTGGGTGTGATGATGTGTGTAGGTAGCTTGTGGCGTGAGCGTTTTAGCGAAAAGGGCTTGTATGTTTCTTTGAGGTAGAATATAAGAATATAATCAAGAAATCACCACTGTTAACAATAATTATATTCTGTTAAAATAATAACTACAAGTTATTTGATATTATAAACTTATTTAATATATTGTGAAACTGGCACAGATATTTAGAGAGCAATTCCTGAAGTTTTCTGGCTTTGGAAGCAGAATACGACTGTATGGTTTAAAGGCTGAGTTAAAACTATCTACTCTTTACTCTTTTAAAGCTAATGTTAGACTCTCTTCTTTGGAATTGCTCTCTCTCTCGCGGGGGAATTCTCTTATACAAAAGAGTTACCCTAACGGGATTTTGTGCCTTTGTTTAATGATCCGAATTTACAGTACCTGACAGTAAAATACACTCTTTTTGAAGTTAAATTCACAGTCTAATATATTAACAAAATTAGATAAATTATTTTTAAAAACTATTATTTTTCATTTCGTACTTCCACTACACACCCAAGCCCGCTCATAGTGCAAAAACTCTCTTCCCTTACTATCCCACGTAACCCTCTCAGGAAACTAAAACGCTCCTGGCCCCGCCGTGACAACCTAACTTCAAGTTAACATTTTTTTTTTTTTACAGCTAATGAATGACAGCAAGGAATATCTTCATTGAGAGGTTTTCCCAAGCAGTTTTTCACATCCTGTATGTCACTTGATCATCAAATTCACTTGTTATACATTCTGTATAGTTATGAATATCTTAATAATAATAATAATAAACTTCTTTAACTTTAATTGTTAAACTTGAATACTTCAAACATTAATGAAGATGTGATATAAAATTTTTACAACCTAGATACAAACAAACTAAGCGGTGTTATGGAAAAAGATATTTACGATCAAATATGTTTTTAGTTACGATATATAATAGTCGAGTTGTAAGTGGAGTACTTTATGTCCTAAATCACAATGCACACCAAAAGACAAAGACAAAAATATTCTACAAATTTTAATGACCATCAAGATGGCTATTTCAACTTTCACAAGTATTAAAAGCAAAAGAAACAGCGAAGGATAGTTAGAGCAAAACTACATCGGACGATAGCAATAAAATTTGAAGCCATAAAGTAAACGATGTATTATTATCTGGCTGCATTGAACATTGAACTTTAGGGAGCTAAACTGGACTAGCTTTTTTTTTAAAAAAACAAATGTACATTAGCAATCGTATATCAGTCACAGAGTAGATATAAAAACGATGAACGAAGTGAAAATTACTATGTTATTCCTACACTTCGGTACAGGACGACAATATTGATAACAAATATAAGAATACTAGTTGAAATTTACTTATTTAGATGAGACACAAAGTGAATTCTCTATGGGTTACGTTTTTAATTTCGCTTACTGCTGTCTAAGTTAGCTAAGTGGCAGTTAGTACCATGGACTTGGAACGCAGAAGTCCCATGTTCTTCAACATTTCAAGGCAAGCAGAACTGCCTTTAGATTTTCATGCCCAAGGAGCCACTTCAGATCACTTCTCTGGTGTCAGAAGGACGTGTAAAAGGATCTGCAGAGAGGAATCTAAAGAGAGAGAAAGACACACACACAAAATTGAGATTCTTATTCGCTACTTAGGCCAGACTAGAATGAGATACTCTTGTTCAAATACAGCTGTTGAACAAATTGGGAAAAGCAGCCAAAGTTTATTGGGGATTGGGTAGTGACGCCCTAGAGATAATTTACTACGGCGCAATCCTTCCTACCATAACATATGCGGCTCCGGTTTGGTGCAACAGCTTGTCAAAAAAATATAACGTCAAAAAGTTATCAAGAGTCCAAAGGCTGATCGCAATAAGAATGGTAAGGGGTTTTAGGACGATTTTTTATTCTCCTGCTCTTGTGGTTGCAAAAATGGTCCCAATTGAGCTGAAGATAAAAAAATTCGCAACACGATATCTTCTTGAAAGAGGAAAAGTTGACTACCAGCTTTATAGTCAGAAAGATATAGATTTGCCTTCACTGTTCTCTAGTTGGAAGCATCCAGGAAATATGAGAAAAGTAAGGCAGCAAGAGGAAGACTACCCTTATAAAATTGTAATCTACACGGATGAGAGCAAACGTGGTGAATATGTTGGTGCAGCCTTGATTGTTTATTTGGATAACACAATAGGATACGAAGGACAATACAGATTACAAAGCTGTTGTTCAAATAACCAAGCTGAATAGTTTGCCATAGCTAAATCTCTGGAATGGCTTATATCCACTAAACAAGTATGTGACAAAGTACTTATCAACACGGACAGTCAAATTGCCATTGAAGCAATCAACAATTTTAAGATACATTCCTCACTTGTCGAGGAAATTCGGAGTAAGATTGTAGCTCTTCGAGAATATTTCCGCATAGAAATAAATATCACATGGGTAAAGTCCCATTGTGGTAAGGAAGGAAATGAAAGAGCAGATGAAATGGCAAAATTGGCTTCACAAGATGAACATTTGGATATTGCATTTTCAAAAATTCCATTGTCGTATATCACTAGACTGCTCAAGGAAGATAGTCTCAGAAAGTGGCAGGAAATATGGATGTCCTCTGAAACAGGTGCGATCACCAGAGAATTCTTCCCGACCATAAAGGATAGGTGGGAATCACCAGTAGTACTGACAAATTCAAAGAGTCAAAATTTGTACTCTTGTACAAATACTGACTGGTCACGGACGCACAAGGGAATATCTTCATCGCTTTAAAATTCTGGATACAAATATTTGCCAATGCGATGGTTCTTCAGTGCAAGATGTAGATCATGACTGCAAGAAATATGAGCCAGCCAGAAGCATGCTTATATGGTGGGTATTGGAAACTGGAGAAGAAAAAACTGGTTAGTGGCCAGTTTGCCCAATATTTCATGGAATTTATTAAACATTTAAAAGTTCAGGAATTTTTATAATAACTGTTTTTTCATAATTTATCTAGTTTATCTAATATTCTATTATTTCTAGTTTCTTTATCTCTCAAACCCAATTCTCTCCTTCTCATATCCATTATGGGACAGTAGTGCACTGTAATGGGATCCGAAGAGAGTAATCCATAACAGAGAGAGAGAGAGAGACATAAATTTAAACAGTTCTCCCACTCTAGTCTGGCCTAAGATAGAGAGTGGTCCGGTCTAATTTTATGTCTCTCTCTCTCTCTCTCTCTCTCTCTCTCTCTCTCTCTCTGCTATGGATCCCTCTCTTCGGATTCCGCTACAACATAAAATTAGACAGGATCACTCTCTAGCATAGGCTAGACTGAGTGGGAAAACTGTTTAAATACAGCTGTGTTAGCCACACACTGTATGTTTAAATACAATTGTACCGCCGATCTTGCAGCAGAGTTCATACAGCAGTCAAAACGCTTCAACAACCTTTCTCTTTACCTCTCACTACTATTTCATTGTAAAGTCCAGTCAATTTGTATTGCCTTGCTATTATACAGTGTTCAACTTTACTACCAGTTCAATTATCTATTTAACCCAATTTCTCTCCTTCTCAAACCTATTATATGCACTAAGTGGCTAGGGGCGCCAATGTCCTCACATATTGACGCGCCTTAAAAAAAAAAAATCCTACTGCTGTAAGTCAAAAAATGTCAACCTTGTCAAAATTGCCAAAATTCAAATTTTCACCAGAAATACATATTTTTAGGTCTTCCGATCGAATCGGTGTGAAAACAAAATATTCAAAATAATCGCTGGTAGTTCAAATGCAGGTAGTTCTGTGTAGCTACCAGTAACGCATCTAACATGAGATTTCGAACAAGGTGAACCAACCGGGGGTGTAATTTATTGAATAGGTTTTTCACTTTCGCGCTGTTTTCTCAAAAATGACTACTACGATTGGTTTTTTTTTTATCTACATATTTCAAACAGAAAAAGTTTCTGTTTAAATTAAAAGCATTTGTCAAGTAGATTTTCACTAAGATATCTAACCAAAATAGCAATATAACTAACAATCTAATTATTATGTTTAATAAATTTGCTATGAGTACAATTCAATAAATGGAAAGTATCATATAAAAAAAATATTCATTATTTTGTGATCATGGAATAGTTGACATAGCAACATGTTTCAACTATTCTTTTTTCCTTGATTGTTTGATTCGTTATATTGTATCGTTGGTTAAGCTTTTTTTTTTATAAATTTATCATTTTTACCAACGAAGAAGGCAATAAATTTGTCGAAACGCTGGATATTATATAATAGAGTGTTTTTGTCCGCTCCTTCGTATCTTCTTCAAATATAAAAAATAATTAATAATGGATAACGGAAATATAAACAATCGTCGTAAACAAGGAAATAAACATTCCCTGTAGCTAGTAAATTTGTTATAACGATTAATAAATTATAATTGTAATATTATTGGAAAATTTATTTTTTCACTCCATATTTCCCTTTTATTTTATAATAATGTTCTTCAATTTTTTCAGGTTTTCTTTTTTTTTTTTTCTAGGACTTACAAAAATTATAATTAATTGCAAATTTGTCAGCTTTTATAAATTAATGACACCATTTGAATTAATGACAAAAATTATATTGAAATTTTTGTTTGTTTTGTTTTCTATTAAAAGCACATTATTAGATTTTATTGTCAACCATTCTATGAAAGGACTATTGCATTAACATGTCGCGCCCTTTGATCTTTGTAATTCTGATTCAATGTTAGTTAATAAGCATAATCCATATTGGCCATTTGTAGATAATAATGAGCTGGCAACATCAATAATGTACAATCGATTTCAATTCTAGCTAATATGGTAATTAATCAAATGCAAATGCAAATTGAAATTTACTTCCCGGTAAATTGTTCAAATATATATTAAACAAATTGGAAATTATGTTTTATTAATTATTTATTGCTTTATTAGCAACAATAAAAACCGTAGCAATAATGGTTAATTACTAGACATGTGAATATTTTATCCATTTCAAGACGTCCTATGTGAATGAAGTTTACTTTGATTGATTGATTAAGTACTTAATCCAAAATTGGTTATATAAATCGTCATGCGTTCTCATATGTATATATATGATTACGTAAAATTTCACAGTCGCCCGATAGAATTTCTGTGACGAGCGTAAAAGATTTAATTAAAAAGGCCGATGGAAGAGAATAGGGCCATTCCTTCTGCATATAGATAGTAACTAGGGTTACCATATATTTTTTATGCCAAACCGGAACAGCCAGGTAAAAATAAATAAATAAATAACTAATTTATTTGATTTTTTCATTGTTATACTTTATTAACTTATACTTCTGCTCTCTTTATTAACTATATATCTGTGGTCCTGAACCAGCCCTGGCTGTCACAAAGACGTTCCGTGACAAACAGATTAGACTTTGGGAGACGAAAGTTTTGGAGAAACGCTGGGGGGACACGCAGGGGTGCCTCCAAGCAAAAGATTTATAAAGACAAGTAAGCAGGGAACTTCGGAGTATCTCCTGTCCCTTAGCAGGGCGGGTCTGAGGACCCTGATAGGGATAGCGACTGGACACACTTGGGTGTCCAGTCACTTGTTTAATATAGGGAGGACGTCCAGTCCCATTTGTCAGAACTGCGACGAAGGAGTCAGGGAAACGGTGTACCACTACCTTTGTCAGTGTCCCCGTTTCGCTGGAACTAGGTTTCGTGTTTTTGGGAGGGCATCACTCTCGCAGGATTGTCTGCGCGAGCTGGAGTTTCGGGATATCTTGGGATACTGTAGATTAACCGGTAAGCTACCGGAGATTAAAGGGGATAGGGGGGTATCGGGGGGATAAAGGCCACATAGGCTTAGGTCCCGCGCCATTAGGCACCCGAATTACAATAATAATAATAATAATAACTTATACTTTTATAAATATTTTCCTATTACAAATTATTAACGTTATTGAATATCACAAAAGTAAACGTATATCGTAAAATCATCACAAAATATCTAGGTATTATATAAGCTTAAAGCTTAAATTGTGAACACCGAATGATAAGCAAATGTCGCTTCTTTTGCATAAATAATAAGATCATTTTTATTGGGTTTTTTGAAAAATGTCAAAATCGATGATGTACCTGCTGCAGATAGATACCACTGCAGATTTATGTTTTTTTGTTTCGAGATGGTCTGTAATACTGGAACCTCCACCGACAGAAAATTCAGATCCACATTGCGTTCGATTCAAATCGTTCGAAAATGTACACTTTCTTTTTGGCATTCTATCGTAATCTAAATCTAGGGATAAAAAAAAAAAAATTTAAATGAATATGTCAATTAAATTATCCTACTTTAATTTTGATAAAGAAAATTTATTAAATAAGATATTTCTACCTTTACATAATTAGTCTCTAGTGTTATAGCTATTAGGTTATTCTTATATCCAATATAAAGAATCTAGTACAATTAGTTCACACAAACAGAACTATTTATACAATTATTCACTACCAGCAAGATTAGCATAAGTACTGCCAAGGCAACTTAAGTTTCAGTAAACTTTTTAACAGATATGAGGATCCACGTATTAGGCACCGTGCATAAAGGAGGTCGCGCCTCTAGCGAATTAATCTGCAAGATCTTTTATGATAACAAACCCATGTCATTATTCAGTCTTCCAAGAAAACAAACAAGTTTGTTTAAATTTAATAAATATTAATTTTTTTTTTTTTAACCTTTAAAAACCGGGACATTGCTGCATTGCTGGGTCGCTGGGACAAGTGCTTAAAATCGGGACAGTCCCGGCCAAACTGGGATGTATGGTAACCCTAATAATAACTAGTTAACATTTTATTTTATTTTTGTAAATTTTACAGACTGAAGGAATCCTTTTTTATTTGATGATCAGTAAATCAATTGTAAAAATCTGATTGAAACAACCTCACGACCTTTTCTCTCACTGTTGTTAATACTATTATATATAAAATAGCAATTTTTCATTAAACTTCAAATTATACTCATTTGTCCTAACCTAACGATGGACTTATTGGGTGGACCAAGTATCTATTCAGGCAAATAATAGAAAAAATTACATTGTAGTTCAGAAAAGAAGGCCAATAATATTGAACCAACCTCACAAAACATTTGAAATTTAATGCAAAAAATTCGCAGATCACAAAGTGATAGGTTTATATTGTCACCAAGAAAATTCACATTTCTGGTGGACAGGATTTTCTTTAAATTTGTAACTTTAACAATGTTTCCAATATTTAATAATAATATAATAATTATAATATAATACAGTTTATTCGACAAATGCACTTATTCTTTTTATAATTTGCGTATGCGATGTCCTTTCCAATAAAATCTTAATTCCAAAATTTGACAAGATTGCAATATTTCAACTTATTGGAAGCAAGACACTTTAGAAATTATCGAATTTGGCAAATAAAAGATCCACCCTTAGTCAACTTGACATGTACTGGAATTCAACGAAAAATTTGCCTCTGCAATCATTGAAAAATTGACGTGATATTGAGGTATAGTAAGTTGAGGTTTGCACAACCATTTGGATTAGAATGAAATTTTCAAATTAAATTTATGTGCATAATATAGGAATTGATAATAATATAATATCCAAAATATCGTTGCGCTATTACGTTTAGAAAGTTTAAATTTCCAAATTTCATCGTTTAAATTGCTTTGATAATATCTAAATTTCAAAGAAAGTTGCGACATAAAAAAATATTTTCTTGGACTGAAATTAATAATCAGTTAGACTTCAAATTATTCTGACTATAATCAGAAACAGAATTCAAGCTAAATAATTCTAAGGTAAGCTGCATATCCTGGAATCTTCAAAGATGCCCCAATATCTCTATTCGTTGCAAAATGACACTCCAGTAATCCAAGGAATTCCAAAAACTATTCCAGTTTGTGTAAATGTTTATTTACCAAATGTTTACTTAAAATTTGTACTATGCTTTTTATCCGTGTATTTTGAATAGAAGTAAAAAATCTCGTCGTATAAAAACATGTCTCCTAAGTCAGGGAATGTTGTTGCTCTCTTAGTAGTTTGCCCCTGTTGGAATTTGTAAAAGACGCCCAAACTCTGGGTAACTATACGACAACATCACAACCACAACGAGATATACCACCCTCTGTTTGTTTTTTTATATTTTATTTCTTCTGTTTTTATTTTATTATAACCCACCTGAAAAGTGTGTGCAGGCAGAAGGATAAGCCTTATAGTGGATTATCTAAATAATAAAGGGGGGGTTGTCTTGTAAGCGAGGTTGTAAAACCTGTGAGAGCGTTAGGGATGAAGTGGATGAAGAAAAAAGGAAGGGCCCAGGATTACGTTGGCATCTCTTCTTCCATTTCTCTTGTTGCCTATTTCGATGTATCCCTTTGCCCTGTTTCTGCCCTTTAGGGTGTTGCTCTTCAGATTCTATTTCAAGCTGCCACTGTTTTTATAGGTAGAAGCTGTAATGGAAGAATATACGCTTTTCCCCATCCGTCGTTCCATAATGCGAAGGCGAAAAAATGAACAGAAATTAAACAGGCCAAGGAGGAACTGGGCCATAATTTTTTCAGTAACATTTATGGTTGAAACAGTAAAATAATTTTTTCTCTGGTATCTTTAGAAAAAAAAATGATAATAAAATTTTTATTTTAATAAGAAAATATTACGTAACTAATAAAAAAAAAAAAAAATATATGAATTCTTTTCGGCTACGGAACAAAAGTGGATTATTTTCCCATTTTATTAATTAAAAATATGATGTGAAAAATTTTCAGTATGATATGAAATATCCAATAAACAGATCTTTTCGGCTTTTGAACGAATTATCCAAAATACCATAGCTGCGGATCCAGAGCAGCAGCGAATAAACTCTGATTTATTCATGAAAACCATAAAAATTCAAAGAAATATTAGAATAGGAAAAGTATAATTAATTTCAAGTAATATTAGAAGAAATTTGAATATTTCCTATAGAAAAAACATTGCAAACAAAAATGACTTGGAAATGTTTATTTCCGTTAGTATTATTAGTTCAAGTGGCTATAAGTTATTTATATTTAATAAAAACGCAAAGATGATAAAAAAATACACTATAGTCAGTGCGTCTCTAAAATTAGAGATAGTTGGAAAATTAAAGTTAGTACGAATTAGAAAGTTAGATATAGAGTCCCACTAGTTCTAAATCAATTTGAAGTGCTATCTGGTTGACAAAACACTCTGAACAACACAACCTATCAAGCGACCACCCGGTATACAATATTTTATTTGTCTAAGAATTTTCTTTTTCATATCTTTTATAAGGCTCTAAGAAAAAATGGCGTGGATAGAGGCCACATATTAGCAGTAAAAAGTTTGTACGAGTAAACAAGGAATGTTGTCCGATTTGCTAATCACATCTCGCCAGAATTTGAAACCTCCGTAGGAATTCGTCAAGGATGTAGTTTAAGCCCACTTTTGTTTTTATTTTAGTCCTAGACACAGCCATTAAAAAGGCAAAAGGAAAAATGAAAAAATATCATTTCGGACATCTAAGCCTAAGACAAGTTACCTTGTCAATTCTCGCGTTTGCAGACGATCTGGTGTTCAAGCTGAAAGCGATACAGACCTTTAGAAAAATTTAAAACTATTACAAGACGAACTGAAGGAAATTAACATGAAAACCAACCCGATTAAAACGAAAGTGTTGAAGATGGGAAAGAAGCCTGGAAGAGCAATGGAGTGATAAGGTTAAATGGAGAAATAATTGAAAAAGTGGAACTCTTTGGATCCTTTAGAGCTAATTTACAGGACAACGGCTTCTTCGATAACGAAATCACTGAGAGAGTGCGACAGGATGTTCGAGGCTGTCAGAAGAGGCTTCTAAAACCGCCGAGAAGTGAGTAAGAGTGCAAAAATTGCTGTGAACAGATCGACGTTCCTCCCTATTCTAACATACTCTAGTGAATCGTGGACACTGACTATCAAGCATCTGTCGAAAATCCAAGCCTCCGAAATGCGTTATCTAAGGAAAGTGGAAGGCAAAACTAGGAGAGACAGAGTTCGCAATGTCGCAATTAGGGCAAATCTTGATATCAAGCCAGCCATTGAAAACATTGAGCAAAACAGGCTGAGATGGCTGGGACACCTACTGCGCATGGAACCTAGTCGAACTGCCAGACTCATTTACAACGCCAAAGTGGACGGCAGGAGAGAGAGAGGGAGGCCCAGACTAAAATGGGAGGAAGGAGTTAAGGAAGCCACGACAAAAAGAGGCATGGATTGGAAAAAAAGAAATGAACTCGCCCAGGATCGCCAAAAGTGGATTGTCCTCTATAAACAAACCCCCAACACTGCCTAGGCGGTACAAATGGAAATAATGATTATGATGATGATATCTTTTATTCCAAATATCCTGTAATTGTTTTGTGTTGCCATTGCTGATTTGCTAATTTCATTTTGCTAAGATCCTACAGCTACGCTTAATAATCTACTGCTCTACTTGTGGTCCTTCAAGGTTCTGCTGAAGAGGGCCATGCTCTCGAACACAGGTGTGACGCCACATTGCCTATTTAAAATACACGTGGTTTTTACGAGTTTTTAACAGAATTATTGTTTTAATAAACAAGTTAATTAATTTAGTTTTGGCGTTTGTATGACCAGAAGCCAACCACTTCAAACACATAGTTATACGTATTTTTAATTTAAGAAATTAAATGTGTAAAGTTCCAAACGGATTAAGAAAACTATGGATGGCATTTTCAATTACATATAAAGCTTCACCACAATATTAAACTACAATACCTAGTTTTTCAAATAAGTAATACACTTAAGTAGTTTCTGGTATTAAAGATTTTCTTAATGAAATAGGTTTGCCCATTAAAATCCTTAATATTCTCCATTAATATAGAATGTTTAGCTGTTTGTTTACAAACAATAAATATAAATTAGTGCTTAAATTATCGGGATAATGACAACAGTGGCATTGAATTAATAAAATTTACAGTCAGTATTCAAATTGATTCTTATCAGATTTATGAGTTAGCATTCTTAACTGAAATCAACATGGAAATCAATCATATGTGATATATAAAGGTCAAAACATAGCATAACATTAATTGGTAATTAAGATAAATATAGCTATTAGAATTATTTATTTTATTTAACCATGCTGTCAGTATGTATATGTAATCCATCATGAAGGCATGGAATTCAATTTTTTTACGCTTATTCATATTTAACTAGTCGGCTGAAGACAGTAGCAATCTGATAACAATTAATTCTTTGAAAAAATCCTTTAAGTTAATTAAGTCAATATAAGTTTCACATAATAAAACAAATGACGATGTGCAACAATTATTTCTAGAAATTAAGTTTCTAGTGTCTGAGAAAAATCACAGTACTTCCTGGTTAAAAGGAGTTCTTAGTAAGAGGAAGTATTGTGGTCGTGCCAGATTTCCAAAACTGAGTTATTACCGGAAATAGATGTTTTCGGGTCAGCTGAATACGAAAAAAAAGTTTTTAGCGAACGGTGTTTGTGTGTGTGTGTGTGTGTGTAGATATTTGCAAAAAAAGAAATATCGCAAAAAAAAAAGTCAAACTTGGTATTTCATTTATGGCACAACTACCGTATCAGACACGAAAATATCGGGCAAAATCTACCGAACGGAAGTGTGCCTTAACTGAATTTTTTTTTTTTTTTTCCAGTTTTCTGTGATTTTCTCGAAAAAAGCTCCAACGATTTTCTTTAAACATCGTGACTTGTATATCTACCACTTTTATTTGAAACATTTTCTTGGACAAATTGATTTTTTTGGGAGGTTCTGGCGGAACAGTTATTGATTTCCTCTGTAATGACATATCAATGTCATAGCAATGTCAAGTGGCTCCAGCCAGCCGCTATCTTCACGAAAGATAACAAGAAGAAAGGATAATTTATAATTAGTGGCCCAGCCGGCCGCTGTCTTCAAGACAAGGGCCGCGCCGAACAAAAAGCCTTTTCAATACAAGGGTCAATACATCAGTTTCAAAGACAAGCACCGATAAAACCCTTTTAAACAAGGATCATTATTGACTAGAAGCCACCTGGCCGATTCAAGGCTACCAGTCTTTGAAATCACCGATGGGCGGCCATCTGTCGCCAAAGCTGGCACTGACCCAAATCAACTGGTCACCGACCTGGCCAATGTCGCACACTACGAGAGATGTCTTAGTGTGAGTACTACTTACACACCTGACAGTGTGTGAGTAATACTAATATAAACTTCGCTCCACTGGAGGAGGGGATCAGTATTATCATTACGATTATTAGCATTACAGTTTCAACGAGCAGCAGTGATACTTGAGTTCCGCGAACGCGTCCCTATACAAGGTTAAACTTATAATTATTCTATCAAACATTTCATAGTTGTGCATATTAGTTTTATTTATTTTAATCATTTTAAATTAGTTGTTGTTTATCTCTTTAAATTATTTATTTATTTCTAACAGTTCATATTAATTGTAGTTACCATTTCACACATTCAAATTATTGTAAAGATGTCGATTTTTGTAAATTCAGTTTTAGTATTTCAAGTAACAACTCTCTAAAATCTCTAAACTAACTTCCGCCTAATAAATCCCTCTTCAAGATATCTGACTTCATACCTCTGGAATCCGATAATCGATTCCACTACACCTCTAAAGTACCACTTCAGTATAATATGTGGATTTATCACCTTCATAAAATTAATACACAAATAGAAGAGCATGGATACAATTTCCAATTTGAAGAAAATTCGTTTACCGTATTGCGATTTTAAATACTCAATAAATTTTTGAGTAATTTTGTATTTTTTTCGAAAACGTTTAAAAACGATTTTTTTTTTACACTTGGAATGTTTGTGCATAAATAGAAACTATTTTTACTTTTAAATCTAACAATTTAAAAAAATAAAAAAATTATATTTTGGTAAGTTGTGCGGAATTTTTGGCTTTATGTTGCTAAGTTCAGTGCTTTTTTTTTTTTTTTAGAGCGCTCTAGTGGGCACAATATAATCATCATCGTCGCTTACCTGCCAATATTAGTAAGTTGTTACTTATTGGGCCCTCCAACACCTATTATATTTGGACAAATGGTGTAAGATGTAAAATTAGATTTTTAGAGGAAAAATTTATCATTTTTATAATATAATTAATTAGTAAGGGAAGGAAATAGTAATTGGGCTAGCGTTTTGGGCTCCCAAGCGGAGGTTCCAGGTTCGAGTCCAGCTGTGCTGCCCTTAGATTTTTTTTTCTTCCTAGGAGCCTCTACTGCTCACTGTCCGGAGATGGACAGTGTTGTCTATAACCAGAGAACACTATCCGGAGATCGGCAGTGCACTGAGAAGGCTCCGGGCGCCAATGACCATAGATTAAATTAATAAAAAAAAAAAATAAAAAAAAAAAAATTATATTAAGAAGGAGTAAGAGAAAGTTGTGTGAGTGATTTAGACAGATTTTTTTTTTTTTTTTTTGTAAAGTTAATGTTGACCAATTTATAAACAAATTTCGAAACTAGGTTTGTACATAGTTTCCTCTTTATAGTAAATAATGAAAAGTAATATTTGAAGCTATTCCTATTGGAAATGTACCAAATCTATCCTTACTATTTTTGGGAAATTTTTGCACTGTTCTGGTATAGACTAAAACAATCAATTTATAAGAAAGTCTTAAAGAGAAAACTAAATTAAAGTGCAGCGATAAAAATCGCAATTTTATTTGTAAACAAATATTAGTTTAAATTTCGAGCAAGTTTAGAAAGGACTTTTCTCGAAAAATATATATATGTAATATGTAACATAATAAGGAGATGCAATGAGTGGAAAAATACTAGCGTGAGAGGGGACGACGGGGCAGAGTAAGTAGCAAAGAGATAAAATCCTTGTAAGAACTACCATTTGGATTGGTTTTATCTGTTTAAGGATTGTTTGTGCTGGTGAAAAGAGTAGAAACCACCATCAGAGCACGCACACTCTTTAGATCGATCTTAAACCAGTAACCGTGCTATCTGTTCCAAAGCGGTAGATTTACCATGTTAGTCGTTCCGTAATGCAATCCCTTTTCCTTTTTGTGGGGATAATCATTTCCCATTACCCTTTTGCGTTACCAAAGAAATAAAAAAAAAAAAGTACTGTTATTATGGGTTAAATACATTAAAAGAAAATACCAATGAATGTAATAGTTACTTAAATTAAGAGTTTTGATTTCGGAAATAAAACTAGCAGAAAATTTAATTCAAAATCTCTGTAAATAGTTTTCTTTTTCAAATATCATTTAAGATATTGTTTTTTTTAATATATTGAATCGCCACTTTCATGTTTCAAGTTTACTATTAATTAATGCAACCTACTTCTAAGAGCCCCATAAATGGAACAAGTTGACAGGCGACCTGAATGGTTGAGAATGAAATCAGATAAGAAACAAGTTAAAGAAGAATTAGGAAATTATTCATTATTAATTTGTTTGATAATTTCCAATTAATTGAATACAAGTGACTTTATTTGAACCAGTTTCTAACCAATCACCTTAGTTTCTTGGATGGAAGGAAGTATCTTGATGTAGATGAGTAGATAACTGAAATTGATTTACACATCTACTGTTTGACACTCCATAATTATACAACTTTTTCGCTACTACTTATTGTAAGAAATTATATAAAAAAAAATATTGCTTTTATTTATCGTTTTGTCTGTCTGAACGGTAGTATGATTGGATCGTGGTTGCTGAAAACTAATTAGCATTTTTACTTTCTCTTACTCCTAGTAAGAGGAAGTATTGTAATCGAGTCAAATTTTCGATATCCAGTTTTCACTGGAAATATCCGTTTTGAGGTCCCCTGAGTCCTAAAAGTAGTTTCTAGCGAATGGTCTGTGTGTGTGTGTGTGTGTGTGAAAAAAATCGGAAAACCGGAAGTGCGTTTACTTTACCACTTTACCGTAATCATTTTTTCACTATTTCACAATTTTCCCAAAAATGGCTCCGACGATTTTCTTGTATAAACTAAGCATACAAAGATCTACAACTTTTACTTGAAACATTTCTCTGGGAAAATTCATTTAAGGCCACTTTTAATTTTAAAAGGGTTGGGGGTAATGTTTTTCTCTAAAATGCTATCATAGTTAGTTGATTATACAATTCTATCATCCAAAGAAAATTAATTAGAAATAAATAGATGACCAAAATTCCGAGTTTTAAGAAATTTAATAAACCGGAAGTGCGCTTTTACTGAACAATTTTTTTCAGTTTTCGACGAATTTCGTTAAATTTGATCCACAAACTATAAAATTTGTCAATTATAATTTTGAGAATAGGAGTAAGAGAAAGTTGTGTGAGTGTTTCACACCAGATTTTTTTTTACATGAACACGAAATTATAATATTCATAGATATATAGTAATTATTTTTTGTTAATTAGTGTAAAAACTTGATCTAGTGAGATAGCCCAAAACACAAAAAATTCCAACCGGAAGTTATGTTCAACATAAACCCAAATTATTGCAGATTTTTACTGCTATTTTTTTTTTTTTTAAATATGTAAATGGTATCAAGCCAGAATTTTGAAAATAAAAATTCATTAAAAAATTGAAGAAATGGAAAAATAAAAACACCCTTAGTAGTTTTTCGTCATATTTAAAAAAAAAAAACAAAATGATCTGCAACAATTTTCTTTAATTTTGACAAAATCATTAAATTGATCATGATTTGTTTTTTCACACAAAGATTTTCAAAGTATTTTAAGTTAGCCCTGTTTAAAAAGTTTTCGAAATTGTCTTAATACATTGAGAGAATCCACTACTGAATAAAATTAAGGTCTATTAAGTATGTTGTGGCCATTAAAAATGTGATATAAATTTTGTCTTAGAAGTTGAGCGTCACGAGAAAATACTGCATTTTAACACTAGAAGTGTTGTATATTATAATACATTCTTATTTTTGTTTATCTCTCTACTCTAGAAACCTAAGTCTTACTACTGTCGAAATGTTAGGAATTTTAAAACATTATTACACAGATACTATGCATCTGTCTGGTGCCAGAGAGAGATCTCTCATACTTTTGAAACATGTATGGGTGTAAAACAAGGTTGCCCGCTGAGCCCTCTTCTTTTCACGTTTTCTAAAAATGATACGGCGGATTTCATTCAGAAGGGTATTTGTGTATAGCATGCTAAAATAGAAATGCTTGCTTATGCGGACGATTTGTTACGCTCGTGTCAGATAGAGTCAGGCGTCAGATTATGATCAATTCCGTGGAAAATTTCTGTAAAACATGGAATTTGGAGGTAAACTTGAAGAAGTGTGCAATAGTAGTGTCAGAAATGGGGGAAGACCTGGAAGAAGAGGTGAAAAATGGCCCTATTAAAGTTACTAACCAGTATAAATGCTTGGAGGTTACATTATCGTCAAACTTATTCCTAAGTCTAATCTCGAAATTAAACAATCGATTATAATGAAGTAAAATGATTTTTTTTTTATATAACAGATAAATATTACAATAATTTTTACAAAAATGATTAGTTTAAGTCGTATTTTTAATCTCTAGATAGTAAACTGATTTTACTCTCTAGAGATTAAAAGTGATCATAGTGTTGCCATCTTTTAATTAAACAACAGTAACTGTCTACCTCATGGTCTCTTGTTCCCTGTGAACAAGTTACTCTCTTGTTCCCTTGTTAACTGTTCTCTTGTTACTGTGATGGATGCAAGAAACTTGGAAATAATATTAATTTATAAAAAAATCAGAAATGTGACATTCCCTTGCAAAAGGGCAAGCAAGTGCCTGTAGTCTACTGTATACACGACTACCTTACAGAGGTTACACACACGCCTCTCGCCATACCAGAGGATAATCTTCAAGCCTCTACAACTCTAGAATACCTCCCAAATTTTTCGTGCCGAAAAATTTCTCCGGGAGGGGGGATAATGTGATGGATGCAAGACTTGAAATAATATTAAATTTTAAATAAATCAGAAAATGTGGGGAATTCCCTTGCATAAAGGGCTAGGCCAGGTTATACAAGTCCAGTTACTGGGACGGTTTCAAGAACCATTAGGCCAGTGTACTACCCTTCTTCTCACAGGGGAGGACTTGAAGGAACAAGAGAAGAGCTTGTTTTAAGGACAAACTTGTGCTAGAAATCAAGGTGAAAGAATCAGACCAGTATCCTTAGACAGTATCAAAGTATAAGATTTATTATAAGATTTTTATTGTGATCTCAAATTACTTAATTCTCTAGAGAATATATTTAAATTTAATCTTACCAGGTGTTCTTAATTATTCTTATTTCTTCTCAAAAAACATCAAGCCTTTCGCTAAAAACGCTCACGCCACAAAGCTACCTACACACATCCACACCATAACATTACATTACAGACTACACTGTCAATAGGGAAGAGGCAGACTAACAGAAGAGGTTAGAAAAGCAAAATTTAATACCAGCGCGCTGGCTGGTAATATACGTGGAAGTGCAGCGCGCTACCACTGAAGCCAATCCCTTCCCTTAATAATATATATGGTAAAATGTATTGTACAAAAGAAAAAAAAACCTTTCGTATGTAAATATAAGTAAGTAAATAAAAATATATATCTAAAGTAAATGATAGTTTTTAAATGAATGATTATTATGAGAAATGACCAAGGCTTGTAAAAACGGCGCTTTTTATTGGGGGACGTATGATAAGCATGCGGCGGTCCCCACCGGCCTTCGCTACCTGGGTTCACACTAACTTAGCGCACCATTTTTTTCTCATGATGCTGGGTCAACTTTGTTTTTGCTCTCGGAAGATTCGAACGATCAATTGTCAGGCCAAAAGTGAGTGTACTAGCCACTACAAGAAGTGTCCAATAGTCGTGTTTAAAAATGGGAG
This sequence comes from Triatoma infestans, assembly GCA_011037195.1. Classification (NCBI taxonomy): domain Eukaryota; kingdom Metazoa; phylum Arthropoda; class Insecta; order Hemiptera; family Reduviidae; genus Triatoma; species Triatoma infestans. The sequence continues at coordinate 19,534 of JAAEAF010006725.1, forward strand.
AAGACCTGGAAGAGGTGAAAAGTGGTATTTTAAAAATGGGCCTATCAAAGTTACTAACCAGTATAATTATTTGGGGGTTACATTATCGTCAAACCAGTATAATTATTTGGGGGTTACATTATCGTCAAACTTGTTCCTAGAATCTCATAAACAACATACTTCTAATTTACAAGACTCTCCTGAAACCGCTTTGGACAAACGGATTCAGCTTTGGGAAGCGGCTAAAAAGAAATATTTGTGGAAAATTCAGACTTTCCAATCTCACATATAGAGATTATCCTCTCATCTCCTTTCTATTTTACAAATGAACTAATATATAAAGTCTCAAACAATGCAACAGTACAACAAGCCGCACATCCAGTGCACACTAAATACCATATAAAACTCAACGGTCGCATAATTCTTCTCACCAATAATTTACAAACAACTCTAGTTCCAGATAGAAAATCAAAACGGAGATGAGTTCACAACATCTACCGTGGACTAACTTGCCATTGACTGGCCAAAATTATGAACTGGACAAGATTACATTTCATTCCTATACAATCGTCTTTCACCAAAATTGATACCAAGCACTCCAACAGAGCAATCACTGGATGGGATACCTGCGCATGTCACTTACGTCATTGTATTATTTATAGGCAGAACACGTTTCTTATTAAAACTATATTGCAATAATATATTTCAAAAAAAGAAAAAGAAAGTGGTTTTACTGTTATATTAAAAATAAATTATTTAATGTGAGTGTTATTAAAATTCTTGTTCTGTTATTATTCACAACCGCTAGCGCTTGTATGAGCAAACCCTGGACTCAATAAAATTATTAATTTACTCTGTTGTTAAATTTTTAAATTTACTTTGTTCGATATATTTTAATGAGAATTCCTATTATATTGCATGAAGTAAAACTATTTAATTAATACGTCTTAAGTTTTAGGTAAATAGTAAACAATAAACATGGAAGAATTAATTGACAAAGAAAGAAATTCGGTGAGCACGCCTGACAGTATTAATGGGTAAGCGCGCTGGCATGACTTACTAATTTATAAATAAACATTTTTTTTTTTAAAACCTTACTATAACGCGAATCAACATATAGACGTTACTAGAAATAACTACTCTGGCAGTGAAGCACATGTGTCACCTTATTAGTATTTGTCCAATTATAAAAACTTAAAGACAGTTTAAAATAATTATTATAGTAAATTTCAACTTATTTATTGCTAAATGTAAACATAACATTTTCTAATCTAGGGATCTCCAACGATTTACTGAATTCTAACTTTTCTCCCTGAATTCCAAGAGAATTCCAAACGTTCCCGTAAGAAGAAAACACCATTCTCTATCAAGCACAACCAAAAGAGTGGTTTGGGGTTGAATTTATTCTGCTACTCTTGGCTAACTTTTAGCAGTTCCCATTGGACTTTAAAGGGGGCTCATTCTCTCTCCCTGTCCCTATAGACTGAAACGTAAATCAGCCCAGCTATATATAGAAAGTAACAGTAGAGTAAGAATGGGTAGTTGGTAATGCGCGTGGCATGACCCTCTTCCTAAATAGCCATACCTACTGCTAGCTCCACTTCTATTACTTTCTTCACATCAAGTCCTTTTGCAACACCTCTACAAAAACCGTGCCTTACCTTTTCACCTGTTTTAGTGTTTTTAATTACCCTTACAGGTAGCCAGTGGTTGTATGGCTTGAACAAGGGAGAAGAGGGTGAATGAGTACGCGGGGAGACCGGTAAGTGGAGGAAGAGAAGGTAACTGTATGGATGGGTAATACGATGGGAGAACCATGCTCGCTACCCCCTGTGCTTCTATACGAACGAATACAGGTGAGCTAATGGCCACTCAGCGGCCTCTTTCCCCCTTCAGCTTACAGCTGCTAATTAATTTGAATACGCCACTCACTCTTGGTAAGGGTGTACGCTTCAAAGCTCTGAATATGCCCATGTCTACATTATTACAAATTCAAATGTATATGAAATGTAATTTACACAATATTATGAAATACTGAATGAAAATTTAAATGTACAATTCCCTAATTCGTCCTCCTGACTCCCAGTTTAACCAATTTCTATTCTGTTTGTCAGATATTCTCACTAATTAAAATGTATATCTTCATTATTTTTTGTTCTATACAAATAAACTTAAAACTTTTTTTTTTAGAAATCGTGACCAATCATCAAAGATTATGATTTATGAATTTACTAAAATTTAAGCATTTATCGGATTGAGGAATTGAAAAATGGGCGGAGAAAAATAATTGTTTGGTCTGCCATTTGTGAACCTAATTCTGTACGATTTCTATCAAAAACAGGTAAAACAGAATACAATGAAAGTTGGTTAACCAAAAACTAGAAGCCAATTAAATTGATAAATTGAAGTTAAAGAGCATCAATCTTTAATTAGCGAGTTTTATGATCAAGTACTTATCAAGTGTGATGTTTGACGATGGACCAGAGATTTTTCAGACTGTATTCGTATTGGTCTGCTTCATTTGTGGTCATCTGGCGTTCACCCATTATCAGCAAAGTATTGATACATAATAAAAGATGGCTGATTGATCCAATGCAATGTCAGGGCATATTGCATTTGCGCGTTGATCTCTAAACTTTATTAAGATGATAAACTGATGGGTGAAACCGGTCGATGATCACAACAAAAAATGTATCCACAGAAAGAATCCTTCAAGCCTTGAAAACGAACTTCCTGGAAAGAAAGGCAGTTCCCAATGCCAAATTAGTCGTTTAGGAAAAAAAATCCAATAGTTCAAGTCAGAAAAACAAATATTCAATCAGTTCCACGAATACTGGACACTGACCTAAAATCCTAACGGGTCCTAAATTTGAAAAAGAAATACTACTGGAAGAGTGGGGATTGATAAAAGGATAGCAATCATCTAGGAATCTAGAGGTCCAATAGAAAAAATTTAAACAAGAAAACAAATGAAATTGCATGGCCATGTTCTGAGACTGAAATGGTATGACAATATTCTGAGACTGTGATCCTATAAAATTTAAAAGCATTGGATTTAAGGGATAGAGAATTACCAAAGAAACTTACAAAGACTTTTCCAGAACTCCTAAAAAGTTAGGGTTTGCCTGGAGAGTCTCTCGAAGATGCATAGTTACAAGACCAGAAAAAAGGAAAAAGTTACTTGTTTTAAAACAACATATAAAATGCAAGGCTAGGATCGAAAATGAAGCTCAAACCAGCGTTATTAACATTCGAACCCAATGCTCTAACCACTAAACTTCTGGGCGCTCTAATCGGAACTATATTCTCTAAAATAAAACAAGGGGCAAAAATAAATTCTAATCAAATCTGTTATTTTGTTGTTGTTGTTTGTTGTCATACATTCTACGTTTCATACATTTATCTGTTAATTAGGAGACATAAGAGTGATAAGAAGTGAAGGAAATGGGAACAATGGTATAATATTGAACCAGGAATAATTAAAGTTTATGGGCATTTAATATCTTGAAATTATTCTTACATATTAAACTGGTGAACAGATATGATGGACAGAATTTATACTTTCACTTCTTGAAGATGATACGTAAGCAAAGTCATAAAATTGGAAATATTTTCTTTAATATTTGGTGAAAGAAATTAATTAATTAAGAAGTCAATCACGATTTCAATAGGATTCCATAAAATGCGCTGCTTATACCGTAAAGATGACTAATAAGAAAGGACTAACCATTTCTTCTGTATCGGTATACTAGCGGAACCCAACCTAACAACAACGTTTACACTGATACAAAACCAACAATCATAGATAATAAGGCAATGATGAAGGAATTCAGTGAAGAATAGAATTCAGAGGATCTAATAGGCCCGAACATTGAAGTGTAATTTTTTTTTTTTTAGCTATTTAGCGTAATCCCTAATCTGAAAACCATTAAACTAATAACTCATTGGTTAAAAAAAAAAACCGGTGTGAAACACTCACATAACTTTCTCATACTCCAGTTCTCAAAATTATAATTGACAAATTGTTAATAGTTGTGTACCAAATTTAAAGAAATTCGTCGAAAAACTGAAAAAACTTTCAGTACAAGCGCACTCCGGTTTATTCATTTTCTTGAAACTGAAATTTCAGCCACTATTTATTTTCTAATTATTTAATTTTGAAATGAGTAGAAATTGTATAATCAACTATTGATAGCACTTTAAGAAAACATAACCCCACCCCTGCCCAAAAGTGCCCTAAAGGAATTTTCCACACAGATAAATGTTTTAGATAAAAGTTGTAGATCTTTGCATGTTTAGTTTATATACGAAGTTTCGAAAAAATCGTCGGAGCCATTTTTGAGAAAATAGCGAAAAAGTGAATAAATCATTTAGTAAAGTGGTAAAGTAAACGCACTTCCGGTTATCCGATTTTTTTCAAACGCGGAATTTCAACAACATATTTAATTCTAATTAACATTATTTAGATGACAGAATTGTCTAGTAAACTGAAATAGCACTTTAGATGGAAACCTACCCTCCCCTCCCCAAAAGTGCCCTTTAATGAAATTTTGCTGAGAAATGTTCAAATAAAAGTTGTAGCTCTTTGTATGTGTAGTAGATACACCAAGTTTAAAGAAAATCGTCGGAGCCATTTTGAGAAAATCGCAAAAACGTAAAAAAAACAACTAGTAAAGTGGTACTTCCGGTTGAGGAATATTGACACATAACGCACCGTCAGATCCCATGGTGAGACCTAAACGTAATATCAAGTTTGAACTTTCTACGATTTTTCGTTTTTGAGCTATGCTGTTCACATACATACACACACACACATACACACACACACACACAGCGACACACCCAGAGACCATTTGCTAAAAACTACTTTTTTGGACTCAGGGGACCTCAAAACGGATATTTCCGGTGAAAACTAGATATCGAAAATTTGACACGATTACAATACTTCCTTCTTACTAGGAATAAGAGAAAGTAATAAACGTGTTTTTACCATCAAACCATCAAAATTGGGTTTCCATTTAATTTCTTATATGCTCGTTGTATTTATGAGTATGATCTTCATTAATTAACTTTAAAATAAGAAAAATATTAAAAATAAAAAAATGAAAAGAATATGAATTACGTTTGATATGTGAATTTTATTGAGAGGATATACCTATATGCAGGCTTCCTAAAATTGTTCACTGAGCCAAACAGAAACTTTCCAATGTTGGTATTACATGCATACATACAATATATATATATGTAGGCATTATCACATTTGTGGGTTACAGCATTTGTCTAACGCATTATATTGCCAGTGTACACAAACATGTTCCCGGTGGCTACCAACTATTGATGTAAAGCTACTACAAAACATATACCAAAACACGCACACACATTTAGATAGAGTAATTGGTATCTCACTGACAGGCGAGTTCACTCACACATAGAAATTCTACTATTAGATTTGCGCTGCATCCCTCTATCTAACTCACTCTCCCCTGGGCCTAAAATGGAATTAGTGCATTGTTAGGGATGGTAAAACTCTCCCTTAGGGAAAGTTATTGTTGTTAATGTCTCACTCAACTTTAACAAAAATAAATTCAATGTATAAAAAAAAAGTTTGTTTACAAAAACCTTACTAAATTTTAATAAATAAATAAATAATTGCTTTTAACTACAAAACCATTTTGATGGTTATTAAAAGAATTAACTCTGGATTTCTAATTCGAAGAATAAAAAATCAGTCTGCAGAATTTTGAGGAAGGAAATTTATTGGTTGTTTGCAGTCTTTTAAAAGATTCAAATTTTTATTTTCAGCAAGGATCAACTGAAATAATTGATAAAATATGATATCTTTAAGTAGCTCATACTAATACATATAAACAGCTTCATAAGTAAACTTGCCAGGAAAGTTAAAATTTCGGATGGGAATGTTAAAAACCCAACAATGGTGGATGTGCTAATTAAAAATTACCATAATGATATCACTTCCTGGCAGACCTTTTTTAATTAGTTGACGTACCAAATTTAAAGAAAATCGTTTGAGCTGTTTTCGATAAAGGAAACTGTAATGACATGGAAAGTCATACCAATGTCAAAGTGGTTCCAGCCAGCTGCTATCTTAACAAAGGATGGCAGTAGTAAAAGAATAATTTATAATCAGCGACCTAGCAGGCCGCCGGCTTCAAGACAATGCCGCGGCCAAACAAACAACAAAGACCTTTTCAATACCTTACATCAAAAGCAAGCACCGATAAGGTTGGCCACTGACCTAAATAAGGTCACCAAACTACGAAGGTCGCACAAGGTCGCACACTAGGACAGATGTCTTGGTGTGAGTGTGGCCAACACCAATATATAAACTCTATCATATACAACGAGAGGATCATTATATCATATACGACTATACGAGCACGTCTATATACAC
>JAAEAF010006726.1:0-46005 GCA_011037195.1 Triatoma infestans
TATAAATTATGATTAGACATTAGAAAATAGTGTATAATAAATAACATCTTTAATAGTGGTGTTAAGTATGCTCAGTGTTTTATCAGGGGTGGGGGGGCGAGAAGAAATTTCAGGAGTATTCTATACTAATAAGAATAGATGAAGTTTGAAGAAAGGCAATGCAAAGTTTAAGGATAGTTAGAAGCTTGTAAAAATAATAAATAAATATGAAATCCAAGCAAGGTTAATATAAGAAAATATGTAGGTAAATTTATTGATATGTAAGAAGGTTGGCAGCAAACGGCAAATTGGAGATGATTTTAAAAACAAATAAAAGAGAAAATCAAATGTATTTATCATGTTTATTTTTATGTTTTGTAACTAAAAACGGTCAGGAACAGGCATGCTGCGATGGATAAAATACCAGATGGGGAATAGTATATTGTTCGTAAGATTGAGTTGTAGATAAGTTGTAAGGAAGATTAATGCTTTTTTTAGGTAGTTGGTCTACGATATAAGTCGTTATTAGGCAGCCAGGTATCATTTTCTTAGGGAAATTTGTGAAAGCATGCTCTTGTCTTGGCTGGGTGATACTTGGTTTAGGAGGAAGCAAAACAAGTTAAGGTGTTACCATGTCGTAGGTTAGGTTCGTTTTATGTTGTACATTTTCAGTGTCAAGTTATGGGGTATTATTAGACTGAGGTAGCGTGCCCTTTAAACTTAATGTATTTTAATACAATGTTTTTTAACTTTATTTCTTTTATTTAGAAATTAGTTTTAGGTTAGGTGTAACTTACAAAGCTTTCGTTGAAAAGTGAGTTGTGTAATTACATTATCTAGTTTGATTCTAGAAACCATACAATTACCAATGATAAAAAAAAAAAAACTAAAACAGTTGTAATAATATCAACTTTAAATAGAATATCCGGTAAAAAGTGAAATTATGTATAATTTTTTTTTTTAATTTTTTTATTATTGAAATTTCATAATCGAACGTTATCTATACTGAACAAAATAATTAGTTTTTTAAAAAATTAACATTTAAAATTATATAATATATATGTTTGTATGTGTTTTTAGCGATAAGTATATAGCTAAACTCAAATTATCGCCTACACTAGTAGACCGTTTTAGGTAAATTGAAAAAAAGAAAACGGATATGACAGTTTATCTAAAAACGTATGTATGCACGTATGTGACTCAGCTATGTAAATGACATATATTATACCTTTATATGTACATTGTAGAAAATTTAAAATTGAACACGATAAATATTGCACGCTTTCTACATACTTATTTATTTCATCAAAGATTTTTTAACGTGATATATTTTTTTTTTTTTACAAGTTTCTTTAAATATAGCATTTTATTAATAATATATTTGTTCAATTTATCAGATTTTTTTTTTTTTTTTTTATACAAGAAGTAATATATGAAGTAATTATTGAGTTATCTTAATTAAATTTTAGATTATTAAATTAACTGCTTCGGCAGCAAAATTAATGTAATATATTTGTTTTTGAAATATATTAATAACTCAACAAAAATTGTTGATGGAAAAAAAAATATCATAAATGTCTAAAGTTCAATAAATTATCAATTATCTTATATAACAAAACAAAAATAATTATAATAACGAAGATTTCTAGATTGCTTTGTTAAAATTATTTTCAAGAATCTATTATAAAAAAGATTTTAACTTTCTCTTACTGCTTGGAAGAGGTAATATACCATGATTTCTGGCATTTTATCCGTCGCAGCATGCATATTTAATTTTATTGCTGACCGGTTTCGGAATTTTAATCAGTTGTCAGAGCAAATTCACCAAGTTCCGTGTAGAGAGTTCACTTCAACGTAATGTTTCTGTTACTTGTTACTCACACACTTGTTGGTTGTACATAATTATGTCATAATTATATTCAACCAACAAGTGTGACTGACGATGGATGAAAATCCGAAACAGGTCAGCAAGAAAATAAATGTGCATGCTATGACGGATAAAATATCAGATGTTATCCAGCATTGCGGATGCATCCACATATTCATACGATGATTTGTTGAGGATAGAATTGACGTTTGTTGCAATCGGTATGAGTATTTAATAATAATTATGAAAGAAATAATTTAAGCGATTGGTTGTTATAAATGTTTGCTGGCTTAAATATTACTTGGCCGATCAGGCCGCTTTATCTTCCACTGGTCCATCTTCAGAGGATCAGATATTGAAGATTACTGGTCATCAAAGGGAAAAATGCGACTTTGTGTCCTGACTAGTTCATTTATGGCTTCGCAATTTTTTTTTTTTTTTTGCATGTACAAACAATACAAAACGGTTACAAAACTATACAAAACAACTACTTTGTAGTTGTGGTGGTTGGTTCCACAAAGCCGGAGACATTTTCCGAGGTAGCCTGCTTCATTATGTGGTCATCGACCGGTTTCAGGCATAGAGCAAATTCAGTTTATACACTCAACGTATAGTCTCGAGTACACTCGAATGTATAAACTGAATTTGCTCTGTGCAAGTCTGTGTTATCACACTGTTTGAAAACGCATCCTGAAGATGGGTGAACGCCTGAAACCGGTCAATGACCACAAAATGAAGCAGGCTACGACGGAAAATGTTTCTGAAACTACTTTGTAGTTTGTTTGTATGTACAAACTTTACAAAACTGCCTTCAGTCTTTACTGTAGAATTGTTATCAATCAAGAAATGTCTAGAAGCTAGTATATACTCGTACATTAAATGAGAAAATTACAATAGTACTTTCAGACCGGTAGAAGCGTCCTCTGCAAATTAAAAAACCCTTCCTTGACTATTCTGCACACAATAAACCTAATGAATAACATTCTGAACACTGGTAACCTGGGTATATTTAATATGGGTTAAAAGCCATACTGGTTTGGAGGGGAATGAGATCGCTGACAGCATAGTTAAACCAGGCCATCACTTTACTCGAAACAAATTTGAAAACATTGCTACCATCTCATATAAAGACCTACATAAAATCTAGATTTTACTTAGAATGGAATAAAATATATAGTGATTCTAAAAAAAATCAAAGGATCATTCTACACGGCCTTACAACCAGATGTCCATGAAAAAGCCATGATTCTATCAACACAATGAGAATAGAAGCTTCTACACCACAATTTGTAGGTTACGTTTGTAACGGCAAGAGAGAGAACACAAGCCGACCGAGAGAAAACAGACTCTCTCTGGTACTCTCTGACTTAAGCAGGCTAGAGTGGGAGAACCTGTATATAAGCCAGTGAGAATCTACCTAAAGGAATATTATATCTATCTATCAGATTCAACCATACATCGCAATCTCTACTCTTACCTTTTATTCTATAAAATCATTACAAGTCCAGTGCAGTCAGTGTAAACTTATAGCTAAATTATAACAGTGTCTTCATATCTGGTTTAATTAATCAAATCTAATTTCTCTCCATCAATTCTTCTCCTCCTCCTAATTTCAACTCCATTATACGTTTTAACCACAACTATTCTCGTCACCATTAGAGCTCGTATTTGTATCACACTAAAACCCCAATATTCCTGTTCTTCGCCGGATTTACCTAACGCCAATCATATAATACTGGCTTGTAACAAATATACACAAGAAAGATGTAAGTTGTGAGACGCCATAATCGTTGCTGATTGTCCGCTTTCAACCAATCTACACACAGTTCTCAAACAGCTCTGATTTTGACCTATATTTAGCTCTATATAATTTCATTAAAATAAACAATATTAAAATATAAACCTATAAAAGATTTGAAAAAAAAATCATTTCAGCTATAATAAACTGATAATTAAAAATATATAAATATAGCTGGCTGTTGGCAACAAGCACTAGGCAAAAAAAATAAATTAATTACAAAAAAAATCGAAAATAGCTCCAATGAGTTTCATTAAACTTAAGAGTTCTACAGAATATTAGCCTATCACTTTTGTTTAAAATATTTCTCTAAGATATTTAGATTTCTTGTAGCTGCAGCGTTTGAGGGTTAACTCTATGTTGCAATATAAATAATAAGCGTTTCTAAAATTAGTTATAAATCTAAGTTTGAAGAAACTTTGTTAATTAGAATTTTTTAAGCAAGAAAAACTTATGTGAGTGTAATATCAGAAGTCACAACTTAAAAATCTAAAGGCAGCACTGTTGGACTTGAACTCGGGACCTCCGTATGGAAGTCCAGCACGCTACTCACTGAGCTAATAATCTCTTTTTATTGTCATAGCACACACAAAAAACAAAAATGTTTCAAATAAAAGGGTAGTTCGTTTTAAATGTAGTTGATATCTTCAAGTTTGAAGAAAAAATCGTCGGAACTAATTTATTGGTAGGTTAAAGAAAGTTGGTGCTGTTATTGCAAAAACAAAAAACAAAGAAACCATTTCAGAAATGTAGCACTTCCGGTTAATCAATTTTCTTCAAACACGTAATTTCAAAGACAGATTTAAATTTCCTTAAATTCTCCTTAGAAATGGCAAAGGCGTTTAATATACAGAACCCCTTTTATTATTATTATGATTAAATCCGGGTGCCTTCGGCCTGGGACATAAGCCTATGTGGCTTATTTCCCCCCGATTCTCCTCCCTCCCCCAAATCATCCCGCTAGTTAATCTTCCCCGGCAGTCCATAATATCCTAAAATATCTTTCAGCTCCAATCCACCCAGGCAATCCCGCAAGAATGATGCTCTCCCAAATGTATAAAAACCTAGTACCAGCGAAACGAGCATACTGACGTAGATAGTGTGATACAACGTTTCCCTAACTCCATCATTACAATTCTGACATATGGGGGGAATAGACGTCCTCCCTATATTATGCAAATGACTAGCCTACACCTATATTATGCTAGTCACTACACCTACTAAGGTCCCCAGTCCTATGAACTCTTTGTTAAAATAATGTTAACAGAAAATGAAAGTGTTCCCACAACTATGTGTAATGCGGTTATAAATTTTAAAAGAAAAATAGTAAAAACAATTTCGATCAAGTTTTAGTCGAGGATAGAATGTTTCCAATTTCTGGGCACCTGTACAGTGCAGTAGAAGAAAGCGCACTAATAATGGTGATTACTGGGAAAATAGACGCATGAGTAGACCAAAACTACCTACTACTAACTAACAATATAACGAGCTAAGAGCTAAGGGAAGGTTCTCTTAATACAGGTTTAGAACTTGGGATTAAAGAGAAATCAATAAATGCCCTTTTTAAGAAAAAAAACAACTGTACTTAAGAGGATAGGAAGAAAAAATTCAATCAGACTATTGGATATTTAGAAAATAAGCATAAAAGGATATACGATGTTAGAATTTAAATCAAGGTTCCAGAAACAAAGAAAATGCCTTTCCTTAATTTGTTCACAACGGCATTTGATTAATAGATTTTGCCAAAGCCGGAAGATAACATAAATCAGATATCTTTGATGTCGAAAGCTTCGAGGTGTCCATTGTGATACCGATCGTTACTTAGTTAAAATAAAGTAAAAAAAAAAATCAAAAAATTTGGTATATTGTCTTCAATATTATATATGTACAGCTGGGAGAACTTAAACTAAAAACGACACGTAAGGGAAGCCAAAGTGCCAAGATATTCGTTGGTAACTTTAGCGAGAAAAACAAGGGGCAGAAAATTGAAAATACTATTCAGTAAAAATCGCATTTCTGGTCAATCGATTGTCTACAAATTTGATATTTTGGCAATTGATTGAATTCCTATTAATATAATGTAAATAATAGGATCATATAATAAATGGAAATATGACACTTTGAAAGAAAGCCTAACATCATCAAAATCCCATTAAAATAAATCATTTCTATAAAATATTTTCAAATAAAAGTTGTAGCTGTTTATATAATTAGAGAGAATTGGTATAAATATAATTTTTTTTAAAAAATCGTTGAAGTCATTTTTCGAGAAAATTCCATAAACCTAAAAATATGTTCAGTAAATTATTGTGATACTTCCGTTCGGATGGCCGATTTTAATTGAACACACCCACATTATTGACGGGTTATATAATATACAGGTTATAAAATATGGGTAAAATAAGAATAAGTTTGAAATTTTCTACGATTTTCCCTTTTTACGTTGACAACACACACAAGCCACGAGCCAATTTCTAAAAACCATTTCTTCCAGCTTTATGGGACTCTAAGATTTGTATATCCGGTGAATAGTCGAAAATGTGACACGATTACAATATTTCCACTAAGCAGAATTACTTTAATATTTTCTCTTTTATAGAAAGAATAAAATTAAGAATAAGCCCAAAATTTTTTTATTAAATAAACTTAGAAATTAAGTGTTATGAAAATGACTTATAATTGCAGGAAATCAAGATTGCGGTTAGTCAATAAAATACACTTCTTTAAAATTATCCGACGTTTCTTGAGGGATATAAATAAAAAAACAGAAGGAATTACACATAATTTTTCATTCAATACACTAAACAGAAAAAAAACTTGATAGAAAGAGTTGCTTATTTACTGAACTACATTATCCAAAAATGACTAATGAAAATGATTTGGTGCCAAGATTGAAAGTGTAATCAATGAGATGAATAAAATTATTAATATTGCCAAACAAAAGTTTCTAGGAAGAACTTCGAAGTGAAAAGAAAAAGAACTAAGGAGAAAACAATGAAAGATTGGAAGAAGAGAATTGTTTGAAAGGAAACAGAGCTAGAAATTTTATAAAACTATATGAAAAGCTTAGGAGAGGGTATAAATCCAGAATGAAGTATTTAAAAGATGAGAAAGAAACATTTTAGGAAGTTAGAAAAACATTTCCAAAACTAGTATTTTAAAATGATGTTTTAATTAGCAAATTCGGTCTGAATCTTGAAGGTAAAGAAAAATATTTGTCGTTCAAGTTTCTAACAATATTTTATCATCATCATCAGTATCGAATTATAAAAGAAAATTGTTTTAGAAAATCAATAATTTTGAAAAAACATAGTAGAAAAACACACTATTCCTGATATAAAAATCCAGGCAAGAAATATGTGAATAAATAACAGACATTAACTAATAAGTGATTTCATAAAGTAATTAAGGAAAATTGTTTTATAGAAATAATAAAGCAGTGTTATTGAACTATGCTAACCAGGAAACGAACTTTGAAGTTTATAAATCTGAAGGTAAACCACTTGGCGGATTGTAATTTCAAAATAATGGGTAATTATATTATATTAATCATTCCTTTATAAAAGGAAGTATTAATTGTATAAATATAATAACATACTGCTCACCTTTCCAACAAATTCTGCTAAATTGATCACTGACTCGCCAGAGATATGGTTAATTTTATAGTCATAAATTGTTTCATTGTAACCATTTCTTAGACATTTTCTGCGTGGTATTCTTTGTACTGCACCATCCACTGCATAATAGGAAAATAAGAATAGAGCTAAACTTAAAAGAGCCTTGTGTTGCATCTTTGTTGGAGAAACTGAAATCAATGAATGATTATTAATAGTACTGTAAATTAAAAATATTATTAATGTAACCAAACAAACAAAAAAGAAAAAAACATGATCCCTAGAAATGAAGAATAAAATTAAACAAGAATTGAAAATAAAGCGCACAACAAAAAAAAACCAAACAATTCTACTCACATACTTTCTCCAGCTAAAGACGAGACTCAACTGAATTATGATCACTGAGTTAGACTAGCAACCTACTTTTAAACCCCGTCTCCTTATCAAGGACTCTAATGTGGTTGACCTTCAATATTATAACAATGCTAAACATAATCCAATATGTTTAAAATAAAATTTTTATTACTTATTACTAATATCTATAAATCTTTGTTTACAATATTACCTTAATAGCATATAAAATGAATGATTCTTAAGTTTACATTTATTATGAAATCTTTTTATAAATTTGAGAACAATGGCTAAGATAAATATCTGAAAAATTATTAGATTTTTATCAAAATATTAACTTACATATAGAAAAACTGTTTAAATAGTTCATGTGGTTAAACAAAAATACTGAATAATAATAATAACCTTTGCTAATTAAAAAGGAATCATTTGATCTTCCAATGTAATTCATATTGCTGTGAATATTGTATGTGACTTAAAGGGATGCTGCATCAATGTGCATCTATTAGTTTGGCAAAAAATCTGGTGGGTAAATTTACTTTAGACTTGGGATATTTTTACTTATACACAGTTGGTAAGGGTTACATGTATCTAACCAAGGCAGATGGTTAATAGTTTAACATGATTACAGTGAAATCCTGAAGAGAGTGCCAATAATATGGAAAAATCTTACACATAATATTTATAGATTCCTCATTTTCTAAAGAAAAGTGATATGTTTATAACCTATGAAAATAGCATTCCTAGATTTAAAGAAAATTCATGAAACAGTTTTAAAGAAAATGTCATAAATCTAAAAAAAAAAAATACCTACTCTAAAATCGCACTTCCGATTTTTACCAGTTTTCTTCGAATTCCAGCTGTATATTTATTGTTAATTTAATTTTATTTAAGTGATAGAAATCACTTACTTACTCTCACTGTACTGAAATCATGCTTTAGAGGTTACTGTTTTTCCAGAACCCTTTCCTCCACCCCAAAAAAATTTCGCAAATAAAAGAGATAGGAATTTATATTTATAGATAATATAGCAAGTTTAAAGACAATAGATTTAAAAAAAATTCAAAATACTTATTGAAATTAATAATTAGATGTTTGTACGGCAATGGCCAGAGGAATTTTTAAAGAAAAAAAATTCTTTGTTGCTCTACGTTTCGGGTACTATTGGTGGGCACCTTCTTCGGGAGCTCTTTAGGATAGGAGAGAATTTTTTTTTTCATTCACTCTCAACGTTCTCATCGTTCACTCCTCTCCTACCCTAAAGAAGAGCACCAATGGTACTTAAAACGTAGAGCGACAAAGAATTCTTAACCTTTAACAACTTCTCTGGCCATTGCCGTACAAACATCTCATTGTAATTTTAAGGCCTGACGATTTGAATACCATTATTATAAATCTGGTGTGAAACACTCACACAACTTTCTCTTACTTCAGTTCTCAAAATTATAATTGACAAATTTTATAGTTTGTGTACCAAATTTAATGAAATTCGTCGAAAACTGAAAAAAACTGTCCAGTAAAAGCGCACTTCCGGTTTACCAATTTTCTTGAAACTCAGAATTTTGGTCATTTATTTATTTCTAATTAATTTTGTTTGGATGGTAGAATTGTATAATCAACGATGATAGTACTTTAGAGGAAGCTGTAACCCCGTCCCTCCCCTAGAAGTGCCCTTAAATGAATTTTCCCAGAGAAATGTTTTAAATAAAAGTTGTAGATATTTTTATATGTAGTTTATATAGGACGTTTCAAGAAAATCGTCGGAGCCATTTTTGAGAAAATCACGAAAAAATGAAAAAAAAAAATCATTTAGTAAAGTGGTACTGTAGTAAACGCACTTCTGGTCATCCGAATTTTTCAACCTCAGAATTTCAACAACACGTTTAATTCTAATTAACATTAATTTAGATGACAGAATTGGATAGTAAACTTAAATAGCACTTTAGAGGAAAACCTAATCCCACCCCTCCCTCAAAATTGCCCTTAAATGAATTTTTCTAGAGAAATGTTTCAAATAAAAGTTATAGCTCTTTGCATGTGTAGTTGATAAAACAAGTTTGAAGAAAATCGTCGGAGCCATTTAAAAAAAAAAATCCAAAAAAAGTAAAAAAAAACACACTAATAAAATGGTATTTCCGGTTGAGGAATTTTGACAGATAATGTACTGTCAGATCCTATGGTGATACCTAGACGGAATATCAAGTTTCAAGTTTCTACGGTTTTCGTTTTTGAGCTATGCTGTCATATACACATACTCTCTCTCTCTCTCACACACACACACAGACCATTTGCTAAAAACCACTTTTATGGACTCAGGGGACCTCAAAACGGATATTTCCGGTGAAAACCTGATATCGAAAATTTGACACGATTACAATACTTCCTCTTACTAGGAGTAAGAGAAAGTAAAATACATTTTAATAATTACAGTTTTCTTTTATAATATAAAAGAATTTTTTCATGAAAATGTGTTTCCAGAAAAGATTTTAACTAAATTGAGTTATATTTTTAATAAGTTAGTTTAGTTTAAAGTTCAATTATAACTATAGTTATTTTTATTTGTTTATTTCGTTTATCTAGAAGTATTTCTATCACAATCATTCCTTGTTGTATTTTGTTTACTTATGTTAAGTCTATTATTATTTTGTTATAACATTTCATTAATTGCCTTTTGTATCTTATCAATAAACATAATTGTTTATTGTTTAGTATAAATACAAAAAAAAATTAAACAAAATCGTTAGAGCTATTTTCGTATAATTCGCGAAAAACTGAAAAAAAAAAAAACCTTATAGTAAAGTCATACGCACATCCAGTTAATAGATAATGTCCTAAATCTTATTGTAACAAGCGGTGATTGGTACATAAAAGTAATATCAATTATTTTTGTTTTTGTGATATTTTATTCACTTCTTCAACCACATCACACATGTATATATATGTTTGTATATCAATTCGCAAAAAGAAAATCAGATTTTCATACTTGGGAACCTGAAAGCAGATAATTCTAGGGAAAAACTCAATTTCAGAAATCGGATACGATTGCAATACTTACTTCCTTTTATCAGGAGTAAGAAAAAATAAAAAAATAAAATCTAATGTGAATCTGTTTAGTAATTACAGAAAAAATTAAAGATATAAACTGAGTGAAAAATATTGAATGGATTGTATTTAATAGAATATAATTGGAGAAGCAAAATGGGAAATTAAAATATTAAACGTATAGGAAAATGAATATATAAGTTAAATTAAAAAAAAAAATCTGATCTGAAACACTCACACAACTTTCTCTCAATCCAATTCTTAAAATTATAATTGACAAATTTTATAGTTTGTGTACCAAATTTAATGAAATTCGTCGAAAACTGAAAAAACTGTTCAGTAAAAGCGCACTACCGGTTTACTAATTTTGTTGAAAATCGGAATTTTGGCCATCTATTTATTTCTAATTAATTCTGTTTTGATGATAGAATTGGATAATCAACTACATGATAGCACTTTAGAGAAAAACCCCGCCCCTAAAAGTGCCCTTAAATGAATTTTCCTAGAGAAATATTTTAAATAAAAGTTGTAGATCTTTGAATGTTTAGTTTATATAGGAAGTTTTAAGAAAATCATTGCTCGAAGATTTTTGAGAAAATCGCGAAAAAGTGAAAAAAATCAATGAGTAAAGTGGTAATGTAAACGCAATTCCGCTTATCCGATTTTTTTTTAAATTCGGAATTTCAACAATATATGCAATTCTAATTAACATTATTTCGATGATAGAATCGTTTATTAAACTGATATGAAAACTTAACCCCACCCCTCCCCCGTAACTGCCCTTAAATGAATTTTCCCGGAGAAAAGTTTCAAATAAAAGTTGTGTTTCTGTTAGTATGTGTAGTTGATATACCAAGTTTAAAAAAAATCGTTGGAGCCATTTTTGATAAAATCGCAAAAACGTAAAAAAAACAACTTGTAAAGTGGTACTTCCGGTTGAGGAATTTTGACAGATGACCCACCGTCGGATCCCATGGTGATAACTAAACGGAATATCAAGTTTCATCTTCTACGATTTTTTGTTTTTGAGCTATGCTGTTCACTACATACATACACACACACACACACACACACACACATACACATACATACAGACCATTTGCTAAAAGCACTTTTTTTGACTCAGGGGACCTCAAAACGGATATTTCCGGTGAAAACTCGTTATCGAAAATTTGACACGATTACAATACTGCCTCTTACTAGGAGTAAGAGAAAGTAAAAAGTGGTTGCAAATATTATTTATTATCAGTTTCAATTAACCAAAGGAATGGCGCTTACCTTGAGGCGCAGAATCCTTGTTGCCATGTTAGAAGCCCTATGTGTCCTTAGCCCATATCGGGGAAAAGGGAGAGGAAAAATAGGAGAATAAGGAAATAATTAGTTTGTGCCAACTCTTGAGTCTAGACAAATATACTGCTATTTGGTTGATATGATCGTAGATAATAATTAAATGGACTCCCAGAAGCTGCACGGCAGAAAACCAACTGGAAGTAACCATCAAGTCACTTCACAATAAACCTATACAAGCCCGAGTGAACCGAGCCGCTAAGTCAAATATGATAATTTGGAAAGCATGGCCGAGCAGTCAGACATTCTCAACCGTGAGTCAAGGTCATATCGGGAGAACGTCTCGGCTTCTAGAAACCACGTGGGGTCAACAACTCAACTGAGCAGATCTGCCGGTTACAAATTTGACTAGCGATCTATGTTCAGTAGTGCACTTCCAGCCGAGCCGCTAAATCGACAGTTTATTCACAGTTCATTTTATTATCACTTCCCCGCAAAACCACAAGTAGCAAACTTGGGTTTTCACAACTAAGGGCAACCAAACTGGCATGAATTGTATAGGTATTACACTGCGACCTATTCAAGGGTGTGTTGCATAAAGACTTATTCTTTTGAGCTTAAAATGGTGACTGACGGAGAGAGGAGAAAATGCATAGGTTACTACCTCTCTACACTTTAAGACAAAGCCTAATAAATTAGAAAATTATTATGAAGGTAGTACAATACCCCCTTCCAAAATAAAATTATTGTAAGCCGTTGGCGGCAAATTTAAATTTATATTAAATACCAAACAGAATCATTCATACGACTTTCTATTACTCCTTTTAATACAATTATAAAATGAAAAAATTCTTTAAAATCCAATTTTACGTATTCTAATATATATATATATAGATAGATAGATAGATAGATAGATAGATAGATAGATAGAATATATAGATAGATAGATAGATAGATAGATAGATAGATAGATAGATAGATAGATAGATAGATAGTAGATAGATAGATAGATAGATAGATAGATAGATAGATAGTAGATAGATAGATAGATAGATAGATAGATAGATAGATAGATAGATAGATAGATAGATATAGATAGATAGATAGATAGATAGATAGATAGATAGATATGATAGATAGATAGATGGATAGATAGATGGATAGATAGATAGATATGTAGATATAGATAGATAGATAAGTAGATTTCTACCGGGGGAATTGGCTATTCAGCCTACGCCACCGCGACACCCCAAGGATCTATTGTGGCACCCCCCTAGTTGGAGACCCTCCCCCTATCCTGTCCTTAACCGAACTGTGGAATTGGGGGGGGGCTCCCAGGTGGTCAATCAGAGCACCCGCCATCAGAGCACCCGCCATCAGAGCACCCTCTCGAGTCCTGCTTGCCATAGAAGACTTAATAGGTCCGAGAGAGGGCCCTGGCTGAGGCTTGTTGGCACCAGCTTCTCTTTACCAAAGAGGCGGTACCTTAGCCAGACCAGCTCCTCGCACTGACATACGACATGCAGTGCCGTCTCCTCTTCTTCCTGACAAAACCTGCACAGGCTATCCGTTGCCAGGCCCATGCGATGCATGTGCTTATTTAATCTACAGTGGCCAGTGAGAATGCCAACTGCTATCCTTATGGCCACCCGGCCTAGTTGGAGTAATTCTGCAGTTAGCTTGGGCGAGTAGCTATAGATAAACTTTTTCGCCTGTCTCTGGCCTGGAGTTTTGACCCACCATTCCCTTGATCGGTCCTGCATCCATAGCTTAATGGATGCACTCCTGAGGCATCTTGAGACACCACAGAACGGCTCCGGCCCGATAAGCGCTCCCATTGAACCCTCCCGGGCCAGGCGGTCCGCCGCCTCATTGCCTCTGTGACCCGAGTACCCAGGTACCCAAACCAGGAAGACCTTATTATGGCTACTGATTTCCTTGAGTGCATCTAGGCAGTCCCACACCAGCCTTGAGCTGATCTCCCACGAGTCAATTGCCCGCAGAGCAGCCTGGCTATCCGAATAAATGACGACTCTGGAGTTATGCACTCCCCGTCTTCTTATTTCGGCGGCGCAGATAATAATCGCGACTAGCTCCGCCTGAAAGACCGTAGCTAGCCTTCCCAGGCTCACCGAGATATTACATCCCGGACGAGCCCCGTACACGCCGGCTCCCACTCCATCTTCCGTCTTGGACCCGTCCGTGTACCACATAGATTCGCCTGCAATTGGCGGCCCATTCTTCCATGCCCCTCTGTCTAATATCAGGACTTTGAAGGGTTTTTGGAAGTCATACCTAGGATCATTATGTCCGTAGGCAGGCCCAAGATCGGGTCCGCCTCCAGCTCTAGATAGATAGATAGATAGATAGATAGATAGATAGATAGATAGATAGATAGATAGATAGATAGATAGATAGATAGATAGATAGATAGATAGATAGATAGATAGATAGATAGATAGATAGATAGATAGGATAGATAGATAGATAGATAGATAGATAGATAGATAGATAGATATAGAGAGTGAGCGAGTGGTGGTGGTGGGGGATAAATAACAACCTAATATTGGCAGGTAGAGAAGAGATGATTATATTATGGCCCAGTAGAGCGCTTTAAAAATCATTCAACCAACTACATATAAAATTTGAAATTAACACCACAAATTCCACAAAACTATCCAAAATAATTTCGGGGGGTGGAGGAAATGTTACAAATAAAAGTAATACGTTTTTGTCCTGTGAAAATAGCATAACAGCTTCAAAAGAAATCGTAATAGTTGTTTTTGTGAAAATTCTAAAAAAACCTATCCTATAAAGTATTGGTTAAATGATTTTTTTCAAATCTGAATTGTATCAACAACGCCTTCCAATATATTATACAGGTGGTTAAACCATATCGGCTATTTTATCCGTCGTAACATGCATATTGATCTTATTCTTTAACGGTTTCAGATTTTCATGTATTGTCGGAGCAAATTCACCAAGTTCTTGTAGAGAGTTCACTTCAACGTAATGTTTATGTTACACTCACACTTGTTGATTGATTACTAACAAGCGTGAGTGTAACAGAAACATTACGTTAAAATGAACTCTCTACACGAACTTGTTGAATTTGCGTCTGACAATGGATGAAAATCCGAAACCGGGTCAGAAACAAAAACAATATGCATGTTACGATGACAAATAAATTACCAGATATTATCCAACATTGCACATTTACGGTAAAAAACATATATTATACTGAACTGGTAGGTTAGAGGAAAGCATAACGCTACTGTTCCCCCAAGAACCCCCCCCCAAAAATCAATTCTTTCGGGGAAAAATATTTGTAATGGAAAAAAAAATCTGTAAACATTTTTTCTGTCACCTTTTGTTTTATGAAAAAAAAAATAGAAATTGTCACTGGCCATAAAATAAAAAAGTGGGCTCCTTTTACAATCCTAACTTGGGTTATATTATTATAATTAAAACTCTCCTTTGTCAGATATAATGGGTACTTGGGCCTCAGACTAGCTTTTGCACTCAAAATTGGCAAAAGACACTTATAAATTTCTAAGAAAATTAAATAATAGAATTTCAGTGTTGTTTTGGTATGGAAAATATTAAAGTTTTCATTGATTAATCGTTATCTGAACCTAATTAGCAGTATTAACTTTCTAATAAATAATAGGCTTTCTAATTACCAGCTAATTACCAACTAATTAGAAAGCTAAAATTCCAGACTCTATTTTTATTTAACCATTCCATTTAATCAGTAGGTGGAAGAAGCTTATCTTATAATGAAATGGAAATCAGGGGTAAGCCAAATGTCTCAGCTTCCCCAAGGCCTTATGGGAAAATATTTAGAATTAAACATGGCTAAAAATCTTTTCTTCGCTTTTCTTTTGTACTAAGAATTATTAAAATAAGCTCATAGTGATTATTTGACATGTTCTCTGTTTCTGTCTATACCAGAAAATAAGGTTATAATCCAAGTTGGTCGAACTTATAACCGCTCGGACCACTATTCTGCATAGATCTGTTTTGTTTTTTTCCCACTCAAGACATTCGTTCATTCAAAAATTAAAACCGAAAAATATAAGATAAATTTATTCATTTTCTGTAAACATATCTAAGCAGAATACAATTTTTTTTTGTTAACTCGCTTAAAATCTACTTCCACCTGAAAATGTTTCAAAGAAAAGTGAGAGGCCTGTTTATTACGGCAATTAGTCCACAAAGTTCAAAGAACTTGGAAAAAAGTGGCAGAAAACTGGGAAAAATAAACGATATGTAAAGTCGTACTCGACCAATAAATCTTCAAATTCAAAATTTTAACCATTCCTTTAATCTATATATATATATATATAAACAAATTCAGTATCCTTATGTTTGTGGCCGCTCAAAAACTCAAAAAGTAGTCGATGGATTAACTTGAAATTTTTTACACAACGTTGCATTTCCATAAAAGAGTGTATATATATACGTATATTTTTACTCCGAAGTTCCCGAGCGTTTCGCTAGATTGGCAGAAATAGACAGACTCAGACGCGTTGCGATGGTGGCTCACTCTCTAAACCTCTTTCTCAACTACTTATAAGTACCTCTATTCCGAAGTTCCCACGGAAACGGGAAATTACGAGCTAAAAATCCATTCAAACGGCCATATTGCGGTAGCACTTGCTTCTGTAGGTATTGCTGCTACTTTGTTGCAAGGAGGTAGAACAGCGCATTCAGCTCTTAAACTGTGATGACTTAAACATGCACTTTACAGAAAACTCAACAAGTAACATTTCTAAAACATCAAGAATGGGAAAGGTTCTTCGGGCGTGCAAAATCATTGTATGGGATGAGTGTACAACTGGATTATAAGAAGTCATTCGAAGCATTAGACCATACATTGAAAGACTTGCGAAATAATCAGGTTCCATTTGGTGGAGCATTGGTGTTACTAGCCAGTGACTTCAGGCAAACGCTTCCAGTGGATACCTCGCTCAACACCAGCTGATGAATTGCATGCCTGCTTGAAATATTCAACTCTTTGGCACAGTAAAAAAAATTCATTTAAAACGAATATGAGAGTACAATTTTAAAACGATCCAACAACTGCCATATTTTCAAGACAATACTCGAACTAGGTAACGGCACTGCTCCTACGAATCCGGAAACGGGAAAAATCACCTTCCCAATTTCTGCAACATTGTACATTCAAAAGAAGAATTAGTGGAGAGGGTATTCCAAAGCATCGAAACAAATTATCAAAATTACGCATGATTTAAACCAACAATCAGACGGAGCCACAGCGAAGCGTGGTCGGGTTAGCTAGTTCTTATTATCAATGAGTAGATGATAGGATTGTATATTACACGGAAATGGACAATTTAGAGGAAAGTCTGACGTCATTCCTCCTCACCATTCTAAAAAAATGAATTATCCCGGAAAGTAGTTTCAAATAAATGATACAACAATTTATATGTATAGTTGATATATTAAGTTTAAAGAAAATCGTTTAAACTGTTTTCGAGAAAAGGCTAAAACAAAAAAAATCTGTTCAGTAGAGCAGTACTTCCGGTTTTGACCAAAATCTTATCAAATATGACCAAAAATTAAACGAAATAGCAAGTTTTAACGCCAGATTTTTTTAAATAATATAATAATCACCCCCCTTTTTTATATCATTACTAAAAACACTAGAAAGAAATATTTATTTGCGAGATGGGTCTGCAATGATTATTCCCTTCTAAAAAGTACAATTATCATTTACAAATATACATATTCTGTTTTTTGGCAATATATTACATTGAAATTTACAATTATTTCCAAAAAGATTGGCTAATAATATATAATATAAATTAAATTAAAAGGAAAAAAAGTATACAAACCTGTTCAATTGTATTAAAAAACATTAATAAAAACCTATATCTTGTATGATAATGCTAATATCTAACATGTAGTAATCTTACAATAAATTTGTTACAGACTACCATCCTAAAATGTTGCTGTCAAAGTTTTACACTCCTAAACATATGATACTGAATGTTGGGTGCATAGCAACATTTAATTATACCAAAACAATTTAGGAATAAAAATGTATTATTAAACTGTGGTCATTATTATAATTAAAATAAACATTATTAAAATAAACGAGAAAAACTGCTGAACTATGAATTTTATTTGAACATCAGTGGTAAGAATTGATGGATGGTTGATTGTGATATTGATGAATGAATACGCATACAATAGTGATATTTGTAGCACGCACAGATTGTATTTGGCCATAATTGAGAAAAATAAATGTAAGTGGCCGAGCGAAGACCGGTGTATTGAGAGTAGAATGGTAGCGTTGGTGTAGTATCTTTGTTGAGCTATTGCGTTATTGATCGGCTAGTAGAGTGACTAGTTTGTAGGAAATATCGGGCCTTTAAAAGTGCTTCTTGAAGAGAGTTTGTACAGATACTTGAATATTGCTGCCTGTTGGAAATTTATTGCGAGTTGGATTGTAGAATCCTGACTCTCTGAATGTAATTTCTTGACTAATGCAAGCTTAAATTTGATTTTTGATAGTCCTTAATGGAACTAACTATCTTGGCACAGCCCACGGTGGAAGTTCGGTACTTGAAAGTTGTAGTCTCTTCTTCCTTTACATACAAGTGGACGGTGACAGAGTGGCTAAAAAGGTGGGCATTGTAAGTACGCTAGCACTGAAGCGGCTGGTATTAGCAACATTAAGTTGCCAGCTTTTATGGTAGTGAATTTCTTTAATACAAGAGCGGTTTATTCAAATACATCGTAATCACAAGTATTTTTATAATGGCAAAGCTGTCTTGTCAGTTCAACATACTATCAAATGACCATATATTATCTACACAGCATTCATTATATTCAACACGTCATAGGCACTTTCCAGATTATCACATAACTGCCTAAATTATCATATGCACTTGTTATTTCCTTAATTAATGTCTTTACGATCTCTTAAGGATTTCATTTGGTACTTGGTAGAACTTGGAAATAATTAATCATAGAATGAGCATATTTGGTAGGAAAGAAATTCATGAGGGAACCTAATAATTATTTTTTAATATTAAATTTAATAGAAAACCCATTATAATTGATGTGGAATTAATGTATTCAGAATTTTTTAATAGGTGCTTAACAGATTGATGAATGGTTCATTGATCCCAGATTGTATCGGGTAATGACCTAGAACTTTAATTTGTATTAAAAGCTTTTACGTTATTAAAAAAAAAAAAATTAACACTTTCTCTTACCGCAATTAAAATAATATTTTAATTTTGTATTTAAATTTTATAACAAATTTTGATTGAACTTGGAGTTGTTAATTAAAAGTAATTGTTCTTCTTATCATAAATATAATGGTGTCGGGGGGAAATGTTGGTTATTAAAACACATACAAAAACTAGTACTTGAATTCTGATTACATTATATTCCAATCTCTATTAATGCTTGAAATCTAACACAGTTTTCCCATAACTTTACGAAAATAATTGTGTACGCTCGTGAAAGCGTACCCGGAAGTTGTGATGATGGAGGTGGATGTAGTGGACGCGAAAGTGGATGTGTGTAACAAATACAAAATAAATGATAAATAATAAGTAATAATAAACAAAGTATGAAATAATACATTTTCTGACTCATCTACTGAAGAGGAGATTCGTAGTTAGTAGAATCTGAGGAAAGCTAAATGTTTAGCGAGAGATGCGTGCACCAGTAGTTTATGTGTTAAGAGATGTGTACAGCTAAGTTTTGCCAGAAAAAGAAGAAGCATATAGTGATTCGGCGGAATTAAGGTGCAGCAACTAGCAGCGGTGATGCTCAATAAACAGAACCAGTTGCAAAATGAAGGAAGCAGGTTTAAATAAATATCACCAACAGAAAAAACAGTAAATTGTAGAAAATAAGAGACTCGCACAAACTCAACAGCATAAGTGAAGTATTAGAGCGTAGGGCTCAAGGGAGAACGGAAGTAGAGGGTGGGGACGAATGAGAAAGAAAAGATGATGTAAATATTTCTGGAAATAAGCAGTGAAGAAGCATAATAGGGAAGTAAGTGAGTGGGCAGAAAGAAAAGAGTAGATGGAAAGTAATAACCCGTTACTCATGTAAGAGAAACAAACCGGCAGACATATGACTGAACAAATTGGTATCAGAATCGTTTCATTCGTTTTAACAATCGTTTAAATAGTTTCCAGTAAGATTAAAAAAAAAAACTGAGAAATCTGACTTTCTATTAATTGGATATTTTTAACAAAATATTTAATCCATCTTAATATAAAAGAATTTGTTGACAGTTAATGAATTAAGTTATGAAGAAATTTGATGAGGATCGTCTCAAGAAAAAAAAACATTCAATTATGCCAACGTTTCGACAGAGTTTCCAGCCTTTATCAAAGTTTTAATGTATAGAAAGTTGTGAAAAGATATGGAGAAAGAATTTTTAAACATACACATTTGTTACATCGCAAAAACATAAAAAAGAAAATTAAAAAAAAAGTTACTAGTGTCATGTCTTAAATCATCTACAAAAATGTCTAAAATCATTTTCTATGATAAAGACAGCAAACACTGTTGAAACGTTGGCATAATGGATTTTTTTTTTTTTGACCAATCCTCACCAAATTTCTTCATAATTTACTCTATTTTAATGTTATAGAATTGATACTGATTTGGCACTTAAGAGAAAAGATTAAGGTGCAACTCCCTCCTCACAGCACATCAAAAATCAATTCTCTTAAGAAAAAAGCTTTAAATAAAAGTGTTAACCATTTTTATACGTGTAATTAGTATGTGAAGTTTAAAGAAAATCAGTTGGAAAAAAGGATGGAACTATTTTCGAGAATGACGCTAGAATTTGAAAAAAAAAAAACATTCAGCAAAGTTGAACTTTTTTTTTTTGATGGATTTTGACATGAAATCTTATTATCAGGTGCAAGAGTGATACATAAATATAATTACAAGTTTGAATTTCCTAGATTTTTCCATTATGACATATTTTGGCTCAAAGACACAAAAAAACACAAACACATACCATTCGCTAAAAACATTTGTATTGCTTTCAAAGGAAAAAAAAAATGTATTACTAGTAATAACTCACTTTCCAAAATTTGATAATACTTCCTGGTAAATAAAGAGAAAGTAATTGACAATAGCGAAAACTTACTAGGTATAGGTATTAAAAAATTAAGTACATTACATTATTAAAATATTTTTTGTAAGTATGTTACTTTCAATCATCATCCAGTTTTTTTTAAATTATTATTTTTGAAAGTAATCATATCTCAATCATGTGATCATATTTTTTTTATTGCTATTCTCTGAAAGGTGTCAATAAATAACTTTATAAGTAATGACTTATATAACATGGCCATGAAAAATGAATGGCAATTTGCTGACAATGTTGTTCTTTACTTTTGAATTTGTAATTTATCTAACCAACTTGAAAACTTTTAGCGTCCTGTTTAACTTGGCCTGCTTTAAGAGGAAATATTGCGTTCATGTCGAAATTTGAAATAAATTTTTTATTGAAAATACTTCTTTGAGGTCTCCTAAGAATGGAAATATCTTTTTAGCAATTCGTTGTTTTGTGTTTATGAAGAAAATAACGCAGAAATAAAAAATTCGTTGGAGCTTAAACTTAAGACATTATGTTAAGTCACACTAGAGGATCCGATATTAATGTTTCAAAATCAAAATTCGTAAACTTTAAGCACAACTTAACTGGCTGATTCTTTAGTCTTACGCGACTTTCTCAAAAACTCGTTGAGTTGCAACATGAATGAATTATGTTCTGATGGTTTTATGATAATGTATAGATCTAATACTATTATTATTTTGTTTCACAGTTGAATCACATTAGTGTAGTCATCAGTAAAATTTTGTGTGTTGTGTACCTCATATTCATACAAATATTTACATTCAACATACGACTGACTGAACGTCTATGAAGGCCACCTGCTTTAGTAAATACTTTATATAGTTGTTATGGATTCCTAGCAGTAGAGGCAATCCCACACAATAATTTTTCTTCTATTTTGTCCCCTCGCATTGTTATTATATTAGTTCAATATATTTTGAAACTTAAAAAAAAAATTGTCTATTGTGGAGAGACGGTTTGCTTCTCCTGAGAATATTCTTGCAGAATAACAGAGATAAGATTAGTAAATACTTTTTAGTTATTGATTTCCAGCAATAGAAGTAATATGGCTATTTTAATAGTTGAGATTTTTTTTCTCTTTTATTCTTTAATGGAGATGAATATGACCAATCTTTCGGCTATCCACGTTGCGGTTATAGTGAATTAATTCATGGCTGTTCAATATTTTTTCCCTACTGGCAGTCCTATTGAATCAGAACTATATGTACCCCCATTTAGTTATTAAAGATTTTTTGGTTGTGCAAGCTTTAGTGTCCGAGGATGTGACTCACCCCTGTTCGGTAACTCGATCTGGTATACAGATGGATCCAAAACTCCGACTGGGGTCGGAGCGGGGGTCTATGGAGGTAGGCCTAAAGTTAAAATTAAGGCCAGCCTAGGGAAGTACGCCACGGTCTTTCAGGCAGAAGTCGTGGCGTTGCACCTCTGCGCTAGGGAGATTATAAGGCAAAGGATAGTGGATAGAAGAGTGGCCATATACACCGACAGTCAGGCAGCCCTGAAGGCACTTTACTCACACCAAATGGTTTCAAGACTGGTGTGGGACTGCCTACTTGCCCTCACCGAGGTGGGTACTCGGAACAAACTGACACTCGTCTGGGTGCCGGGACATGCGGGGTTCCTGGGCAATGAAAGGGCGGATGCCCTAGCGAGGGAGGGCTCGCAGGATACCTTCATAGGCCCCGAACCCTTCTGCGGCTTGTCCAGGAGCCTCATCCAAACTTCTATCAAGGGGTGGATAGAAGATCAGCGTCTGCGTTGGTGGGAGGGAACACCAGGACAGAGGCAGGCAAAGCTCTTCATTAAAAGACATTTGCCTAAATTTACCAGAGACCTACTGAGCCAGACCCGAAGGGATATAAGGTTAATTGTGGGTCTACTAACAGGGCATTGTAGGCTGAATAGACACATGCACCACCTACAACTTGCGGATAGTGCGGTATGCCGATTCTGCAAGGTAGAGAGGAGACCCCGGCGCACATCTTTTGTGAGTGCCCCGGCCTGGCGAGGATTAGGTTTCTTCAAATGGGGACGGACAATCCCGAAGCTGGAAGCTTCATGACGGAGCCGCTCTCAGCTTTGCTAGGACTGATTAGGAGGGCAAGGCTGGGGGCTGTTCTGTAACGTAAGGGGATCCACAATAGACCTCGATTTGTAGATCGCAGTGGAATGAGGCTCAAACCCCCCCCGGTTTATTCTATTCTATTCTAGTGTCCGAGGATGAGATGATAAGTTTCCGACTTTCCCAAGAGATGGTGCTTGCAGCAACACTACGACTATGCCGTCTTGACATGCCCATCTATCTTTATTATAATCTAAATATTTGACAAAGCTACTTTGTGTTGTTTTAAATCTATGCTTCTTAAAGGTTTTAAGTTTTGCTGTTTTCCAACTATGCAAAAATCAAAGTGCGAGCCGTGATACAATGTTAAAGGTACATCTCCTACAGAGATAAAGGAGGAGTTAGGAGCAACATTTGGGGGAGTCTGCTCCTTCATATCAGCCGAAGAACGATCAAGCGCAGCATGGGAGATCTACAGGACCAGAAAGTTTAAGTTCTGAGACCACTTTCCCTAGGCAGATTCCCCCATAGACTAATCCATTATTCAGTAATACCATGGCTGTCTACTTTACATGATGTTTTAAAACTTATTTTAACAAAAGTTCTTAATAGGAAAATACAAAATTACTCTTTTTTTTTTTTTTTAATTTGTTATATATTATATATACTTATAATCTTATTTTTTATTTTTTTAATGGTTATCTAACTTAAATACCTATATATAT
This sequence comes from Triatoma infestans, assembly GCA_011037195.1. NCBI lineage: Eukaryota > Metazoa > Arthropoda > Insecta > Hemiptera > Reduviidae > Triatoma > Triatoma infestans. The sequence goes on from JAAEAF010006726.1 coordinate 23,880, forward strand.
CATAATATAATTAAGAGTTAACTATCTTATATTTACATACCTTTTATTGTTATTAATAAGAAAGTAAATTAACTATATCAAAACAACCGCTCTTTTATTTACACTCTTTCTTTATATTCTTATCATCCCACTTACTGGCACTGTTGCAATAACATCTCAATCAAAATAAAACAAAATTTATTAGTTTCAATATAAACAACTGTTACGTTTGGTTGTTTGCTAATAAAAACAGTAACAATAAAATGTTGGTTTGCTGGGGGCCAAAGACGTGTAACTTTTAAAGTTTATTTATCGACGTTTCGGATGGCCTTTCGGGTTTCATCCTGAGAGAATCTGTTAAGCAGCGGTAGTGAGTAAGATGTTAGATATTATGCTTCCAGGTGTCCGAAACGTCGATAAATAAATTTTAAAACTTTTTTTTTTCTTTGGCCACAACCAATCATTTTGCTTGATCCAATCGTTTTTCACTAAAAATAAGATATTAGAATATACTGCGCGGTACTGTATACTATCCCTGTTTTAGCCTTGGATTTAATCTGATTTGTTAAAATGAGATAACATAATAATAAAGTTTATTACTTAATTATATGTTTGCATATAAATGTTAATATAATGACAAGAAAAGTTTAATTGCATGGAGAAAAAATGTATGCCGGATTTTGGCCACAACACATTATATAATAAAGAGGATAATTACTGCAGTAAATGGGATGAACAGAAGAGAATAAAATAAAAGTATAAATAAACATTAAGGGAAAAAGAAAAAAAAAAATAATGATAAATACAAAAGGAAGTTATAAAGTGAAAAGTTATGCCCGCTTAATTGCATTTTAATATTTGAAAACAAATTTTGGAAAAAAGAAATAGTTGCCCATTTAATAATTAATATTATTTATGTTATGAAGAAATTTGGTGAGGATCGGTCAAGAAAGGAACATTCAACTATGCCAAGGTTTCGACAGAGTTTCCTGTCTTTTTCAAGGCTTTAATATAAAAAAAACAATACAATGAGGAAACACGATGCATTTGTAATACTGGGAAATGCAGAATAATAATAACACAAATGAAAAACAAAAAAACCTTAAAGCAATAATATTGAACTTACAAACTTACAAATGGATAGTGGTGAAGATGTGGAGAAAGAATTTTTAAACATACACATTTGTTACATCGCAGAAATATAAAAAAGAAAATTAAAAGTTACTAGTTACTTGACTCAAATCATCTACAGAAATGAAGGTGGGTTGAATAGGCAAGTGAAAGGGATTTGAGGACATTTTCAGGAATAGGGTAGTGAAAGGGAATTGTAGAAGATCATGTTTTGAAGGAACCGTTATACAAAGCGGACAAAGTATTAGGGAGGGGAATGGCCACTGTTTTCCAGTCTGAGGTGGTGGGCATCATTGAATGTTGCCACCTTGTGGGGGAGTGGCTAGGAGAGTTTAAGGAAGTGCGGATCTTCTCTGATAGTCAAGCCGCACTAAGGGCTTTGAGTAAGCCGTGGTGGAGTTCGAAATTAGTGGGAGAATGTAGGAGAAGGCTTAACGCTTTGGCAGGGAGGGGTAAGGTGCATCTCTATTGGATACCCGGACATGCGGGAATAGAGGGCAATGAGAGGGCGGATCGGCTGGCCAGGGAGGGATCGTCATTACCATTTGATGGTCTGAACCAGCTCTAGCCGTTACAAAGACGTTTCGCGACAAACAGATTAGACTTTGGGAGACGAGAGCTTTGGAGAAACGCTGGGCGGACACGCAGGGGTGCCTCCAAGCTAAAAGATTTATAAATGCAAGCAAGCAGGGAATCTCGGAGTATCTCCTGTCTCTTAGTAAGACGGGTTTGAGGACCTTGGTAGGAATAGTGACTGGACACACTTGGGTGTCCAGTCACTTGTTTAACATAGGGAGGACACGGAGTCCCATTTGTCAGAATTGTGATGACGGAGTTAGGGAAACGGTGTTTCTCTACTTATGTCAGTGTCCCCGTTTCGCCGGAACTAGGTTTCGTATATTTGGGAGGACACCACTCTCGCAGGATTGCCTGGGCGAGTTGGAGTTTGGGGATATCTTGAGATATTGCAGATTAACCGGCAAGTTACCGGGGGAGATTAATTAAGGGGTTACGAGGGGGTATCGGGGGGATAAGAGCCACATAGGCTTAGGTCCCGCGCCTTTCGGGCACCCGTCCTGATAATAATAGGGAGGGGAATAGCTAAGTGGTTAGCGTATTGGACTCCCGAGTTCGAGTCCAGCTGTGCTACCCTTAGATTTTTTCTTCCTAGGAGCCTCTACAGCTCACTGTCTGGTGATGGACAGTGTTGTCTGTATGGGAGAACACTGTCCGGAGGCCGGCAGTGCACTGAGAAGGTTCCGGGCGCCAATGACCATAGATGTTGACGTGCCTTAAATTAAAAAAAAAAAAAAAAAAAAAAAAAAATTAGTATCATTACGAAAATTAACAGAAAATTTATTTCTATTGATATGTATCATTTCTAATATATTTCTTTTTCTCCTGTTAATTTCTTTTGCTAGTATTTTTGTTTTAAAAAAATCAGATTAACGATTTTTTTCCCTTACAATGTTAAAGTCAGTGCAGTAATGTTGTCTTTGTCATTTTTATTTCTGCAGTCGTATTCATGTTGGTATATTCTGTTTTTTAAATATTATGTAGTTTGACCAACATAAACAACTGGACATTGTGTACAGTCTATCTGCTAAACGAGGTCTGATTGTAATTTGTTGGAAGTAGAGTCTTTAAGTTTGATGTTGGCATAATTGAATGTTGCTTCCTTGACCGATCCTCACCAAATTTTTTCATAACATAATTCATCAACGATCAACAAATACTTTTTTAATATTATTTATGTTCAATCGTGTTTTTTTTTTCACTCATCAGAATGTTTTTTTTTATGGGTTACATTGTAAGGTAAGCTTGTGTAAGAAGGAGAGAATTGAAGATGATTTAGGAATGTGAAGAAATAAACATGTAGATGCACTGAATAATATTGTAATGAATGAAATGCACAAACTGCAAGGACTTTACACTGGTTGTTTGATGTTTGAGAATAAGGTAGCAGAGAATAATTAAGAGAGAGGCAGACTGGCTGAGAAATGGAAAGTATGTAGAATGGGTTGACCCAAAAAATGTTTTTTTTTTTAGAAAATGTGTGTTTTATATTGCGTATGAACAAAACATCTCAAAAACAAAATTTGCATGAAACGCAAAACTGATATTCCGTTTAGGTACTAACTAAGCATCAGACAAGAAGATTTAAAGCAAATCCCATTTAGAAGATTTAGAGCAACCGGAAGTATCACTTACTGAATTTTTTTTTTTTTTAGTTTTTCGTGATTTTCTCAAAAACAGCTCCATCAATTTTCTTTAAACTTGGTATATCAATTACACATACAAACAGCCTACAATTTTTCCTGGAAAATTCATTTAAGGGCACTTTTTGAGAAGATTTGGGGTTTAGGTTTCCTCTAAAGTATTAATTTAGTTAATTACAACATTGTATCATCTAAATACGAGGGTCATTCAATAAGTTACGAGACAAATCGCTGTAGCTCAAAAACGATTTTTTATTTAATCTATACCAACTTTGGTTATTTTTCAACATAGTCCCCAACAACAATTATATACTGTCGCATCGTTCTTCTAATTTGTGTATGCCTCTGGCATAAAATTCTTTGAGTCTCTCGAAGCCATTTTTGCAACTAATTTTCAACTTCTTCATTAGATTGAAAAGTTTCCTACGTAGAGCCTCTTTAAGGGGTCCAAACAAGTGAAAGTCCAATGGGGTGAGTTCAGAGCTTTAGGAGGTCTGTTGAAGGATCTCCCACCCCACTTTCTTTGTGGGCGTCCGTAAGTTGTCATAGAACCCAGCTCGCACCAGTTTTCTTGTACTGCAGTTTATTCTGAGTAATGTTATGGGCACTTCCAACATTCGCATGCACTTCTTCAGCTAAGTTCAACAGTAATACGCCTGTTGTCCTTAATTAACAAGTTAATGCGAGATTCGAGGGAGCAAGTTGCAACTTCAACTGAACATCCACATCGTTACTCGTCACAGACACTTACACGGCCACTTTTAAATTGTTCTACCCATTTGTAAACGTTCAAACAATTATTCGACAAAACGGGAACAATTATTCCTGTACAATTTCGTGGACTTCACTACCTTTGATACACTCTGCAACTAAAAATCTAATCACTGAGCGTTGTTCTTCCGAGGTGCAATGCTCGAGCGGACACCCCATTGATAACTGAGTACATTTGAGGTTATGCTTACCGAATACTCTCGAACAGCTGATGAGAAACTAAGGGCAAGTATGCCAACATGATGCACTGAAACAATTGTATTGATTAAACAAACCGTTTCTGAGCTACAGCGATTTGTCTCGTTACTTATTGAATGACCCTCGTAATATAATTAGAATTAATTATGTTGCCGGAATTCCGGATGTTTGAAGCAAATCGAATGACTAGAAGTGTGTTTTTTACTGAAAAATATTTTTCACTTTTCTGCTATTTTCTCTAAAACAAGCCTAAAGATTTTCTTTAAACTAATTATGTGTACTACACATTCAAAGAGCTACAAATTTTATTTGAAATATCTCTCTGGGTAAAGTTATTTAAGGGGGTTTTTGGGGGAGGGATAGGGTTATGTTTATCTCTAAAGTGTTGTTTCAATTTTTCGAAATAAAATTAAATATGATGCCAATATTTCGAATTTTTTGGAAATGAGTAAATCGAGGAGGAGCGTTTTTTCTGAACAGTTTTTTTATTATATTTTCAGTTTTCATGATTTTTCTCCATAAAAACATGGAAGAATTTCATAAAATTTGGTTCACTAACTGTGAATGTAATGATCACATTTGTTTGAAACATTTTTAGCAAAAGTATATCTAAAGAAGTATTGGAGAAATGGGAGGAGGTTATGCTTTCTTCCAAAATAGTTATTTTATTAAGTTTAGATTTTCCCATAACTGGAAACAAATATTCAGTATATATTATAAGTTTGAAGAAACTTCATCAATAATTATAATTTTGTTAACAACTAGAGATAGTCGTGTGAGTGTTTCAGACCAGATAATTTTTTTTTTTATGATAAAACAATTGCTTTGTTGTCCCCTTTTTTTCTTAATACTTGACAACGCTACATTAAAAAGGAGTAAACAGAAACTCTACAAACAACATAAAAAACAAGTGCTATTTGTTTTTATTTATACTTTCTTTATTAAATTTAAATTAAATATATTTTTTTTTTTTATTAATAATTTGTTTAAAGTGTTTGTCAGAGAGAAATCTAGGGAATGGTGAATTGTCCTTGAAGATAATAAAAAAGCTATTAACTGATACAAAACTGTCTCCTATAGACGCAATTTCATTTTAATGAATAGCAAACAAATTAATAAGAAATAACAGATTTAATCAAACTGTTAATATAACTAATTCAAATGTTACAATAATTTAGGTCAGATTTATTATCATTAAATTGTTTCATCACAGTATGATGCTTTTATAATTTTTTTAGGGCAAAGATCTAACAAACGCCAATAATAGAAAAGATATTTTTTTATATTCTTTAATATGTTTTGAATTATATAATAGACTAGTTAACCCGACCATGCTTCGCTGTGGCTCAGTCTGATTTTTAGGCTTAACTATACGTGATTTTGATAATTTGTTTCGATGCTTTGGAATATCCTGTCTGCTAATTCTTTTTTTGAATGTACAATGTTGCCGAAATTAGATGGGAAGGTGATTTTCCCATTTCCGGATTTGTAGGAGCAGCGCTGTTACCAAGTTCGAGTAATTGTCTTGAAAATATGGCAGCTGTTGGATGGTTTTGAAGTTGAACTCTCATATTCGTTGTTAAATAATTTTTTTTTTACTGTACTCCAAAGGGTTGAATATTTCAAGTAGGCATGCAATTCATCAGCTGGTGTTGAGCGAGGTATCACTGGAAGCGTTTGCCTGAAGTCACCGGCTAGTAACACCAATGCTCCACCAAATGGAACCTGATTATTTCACAAGTCTTTTAATGTATGGTGTCTAATGCTTCCAATAACTTCTTATAAGCCATTGTACACTCATCCCATAAATGTTTTTGCACGCCCGAAGAACCTTTCCCATTCATGATGTTTTAGAAGTGTTACATGTTGGATTTTCTGTGAAGTGCATGTTTAAGTCATGACAGTTTAAGAGCTGAATGCGCTGTTCTAACTCCTTCCATCAACGTAGCAGCAATACCTGAAGAAGCAAGTGCTAACGCAATATGGCCGTTTGAACGGATTTTAGCTCGGAATTTCCCGTTTCCGTGGGAACTTCGGAATAGAGGTACTTATAAGTAGTTGAGAAAGAGGTTCAGAGAGTGAGCCACCATCGCAACGCGTCTGAGTCTGTCTATTTCTGCCAACCTAGCGAAACGCTCGGGAACTTAGGAGTAAAAATATATATATATATACACTCTTTTATGGAAATGCAACGTTGTGTAAAAATTTCAAGTCAATCCATCGACTACTTTTCGAGTTTTGCTGCCACAAACAAACGGGTGCTGAATTTTTATATATATACATTTTGAGTAGATATCATTTAATAAAAAAAAATCTATTTACGAGTTACCATTACTTTCGTATAGGGAAAATGCATTTTTGGATAAAGTATTTTCCAATCCAAAGTACTTTGGATAAATCAATTTACTTTATCTTATTGTTGGAAGAGTTGCGATCATATGAGAGTCATAAGAAATAAATGTATCTTGTGATCCATTAAGTATGCAAATAGGTTTTTATCGAATGGTTTCTTTCTTAGTGTGAATAACTCAAAACCTAAAAGTCACAGGTTAATATTCCATTTAGGAATCACTGGGAGCCCAACAGGAAGGGTTAGGTTCCACCATTTTGGTAGTGTTACTACATTTTAGCGATTTTTAAAATAGATATACTAACTACCTATAATTTTTACAATATTATACCTGAAATATTTGGATAAAGATATTGATACATTTTGATCACTATATTGTAACCAGCTACAGTGGTAGTTAAAAGATATTGACACATTTTGATCACTATATTGTAACCAGCTACAGTGGTAGTTAAAAGATATTGACACATTTTGATCACTATATTGTAACCAGCTACAGTGGTAGTTAAAAGATATTGATACATTTTGATCACTATATTGTAACCAGCTACAGTGGTAGTTAAAAGGGGGAAATTTTTAAAAGATTCTTGAGCCCCATTTTGATCATATATTGGACGTAACTAGTGTAGTTAAAAGATATGGATACCTTTTGATACATATATGGTAACCAGCTACCGTGGTAGTTATACGTATTGATACATTTTGTCCTATAATGAACAGCTAAGGGAGTTAACAGATAGGCTACATTTTGATCACTATATTGTAACCAGCTACAGTGGTAGTTAAAAGATATTGACACATTTTGATCACTATATTGTAACCAGCTACAGTGGTAGTTAAAAGATATTGATATTTTTATATAAAAAATACTTACGTTTCTATGTTTTTAGTAAGATTGAATAATTGTGAGATAACGAAGAATGAAATAGAGAGCAGTAATTTCTTGTTACAAACTGTGTTTATTTGAAAAAATTAAGCCATAACAATATTCAGTGGTGACAGGGAAAGGATTTAAACAAATCTGGTATGAAATACTCACAGGACTTTCACTTACTCTCCGATCTACATAGTTAAGGATTCCCCATACCAACGCGAAACATTCGCTGTCGCGGCGGATGCGAACTTTCCGCGGCGGAAAATTTCCTGGCGTCGCGGCAGCGAAACAAGTTTGCCCACACCGACGCGGTAGCGAATATTGGATCTTTCCATATTGGATTTCCTTAGTGAGTGTTTGGACATTCTACCAAAATTTATTTTTTAATAATATTTATCGTTAACGTATTACAATGTCTTCGTCTGATTCTGATGAAGAAGAAGCTCTGTTATTATTGGCACTTGCTGAAAGTGTAAAAAACAGGTAAGTGGATATATAGACATTTTTATAATAATAATCCCACTTTTTTATTTCAGAAGTAAAAAGAAAAGGAAATGGATTCATGAAATTAATGAACTTCGTAATAGAACACGTAATTAGAACTTCGTAAATGGAAAACATCATTTTTTTAACAATTCCAAGCGGCGAAACAATAGCGGCAGCGGAAAAAACTCTGCATGCAGCGTTGGAGCGGAACGACGCTGTACTGCCGCCATATTTGCGGAATCCGCCTCACCCAGTGTGAATACATGCATAGACCGCCATGACTATTGTTCCGCTGCGGTTCCGTGTCCGCCGCGGCAGCGAATGTTTCGCGTCGGTGTGGGGGATCCTTTTACATAGTCTGTAGTTTTTCGAACTAATCTTTCTAATTTGTGGACTGCACCACATACATACATTAAAAAAAAATGAAGGTGTATTGGAATCAGATGTCTTGGTATCGGGAGTTGAAGTGGTGAATAGGTGATTGTTAGTTAGAGAGTTTAGAGAGTTGTTACTCGAAATACGAACTACTGAATTACAAAAATAGACTATATTTTAACAATTAATTTAAAGTGTTTGAAATAGATAAACTAAGATGCACAACTGTAAATGATTTATGAAATGATTAATAAATATTAAAGATGTAATGTTTGAACTTTGAATAGGGACGCGCTCGCGATGCGTGAAACTTAGCTGTTTGAACTGACGTGAACTGGTTGATAACTTGTAGATAACTCAATGGAATACTGATGTATGACTGATGCGTAACTGATGGAATGCTGATTTGTACTGATCCCCTCCTCCAGTGGGGCGACGTTTATATTGGTATCACTCACACATTGACTGGTGTGTAAGTACGTGCCACACTAAGACATCTCTTGCAATCTGTTGACCCTAGGTAGGTCGGTGACCGGAGTGGCGACAGATGGTGGCCAGTCGGTGGTTAACAAAGACTGGCCTCTTGAGTGTTCATTGACCCTTGTATGAAGGGAATACAGGCCAGGTGGCTTCTGTACATTGACTGTATAATGACCCCTGTTTGAAAGGGTTTAGCGGCGTTTCTTTGGCTGTGTATTGACCCTTGTTTGAAAGGGTTTTGCGGCGGTTCTTGACCTGCAGATAGCGGCTGGCTGGAACCACTAGTTATAATTTTTAGATTTATAATTTATTTAAAAATTATATCTTTTTTCTTCTTGCTATCACATCACAAAGGACAATTAAAAATCCTAGGTCAAAGAAAAGTTTTTCAACTAAATATGAATTCCTTTGAAAAATTTTTATGGATGTTTAACATCAATTTTATTTTATCTCACTATTATGAACGGCCAAATACAAAATCGCATACTTTCATTGGATCATTTCTGCCTAATTCTCTTTTGCTTTCTCTTTTAACAATGAAATGAAAATGCTGTATTTTTTCTTTGTAGCTCACATTAATTATATTAAAAGTAAATAGTATGTTAAAAATAACTTTATTTTTTTGCATTTTTTTTTTATAAATTCAATTGATAAAGTATACAATAGCCGACGATTTTCTTCAAATTGGTACATCAACTACATATACAAAGAGCTACAACTTTATTTGAAACATTTTTTAGGGAAAATTCATTTAAGGGCACTTCCGGGAGAGGGGTGAGGTTAGGTTTTCATCTAAAGTGCTATTTTAGTTTATTAGATGATTCCGCCTTCTTAATAGCTTTAATTAGAATTAAATATGTTGTTGAAATTCCGAGTTTGAAAAAAATCGGATAACGGAAGTGCGTTTATTTTAACACTTTACTAAATGATTTCTTCACTTTTTCGCGATTTTCTCAAAAATTGCTCCGACGATTTCCTTGAAACATCGTGTATAAACCAAACATGCAATGATCTACATCTTTTACTGAAAACATTTCTCTGGGAAAATTCATTTAAGGGCACTTTTAGGGGAGAGGTGGGGTTACAGCTTCCTCTAAATTGCTATCATAGTTGATTATACAATTTGATCATCCAAACAATATTAATTAGAAATAAATAGTTGGCCAAAGTTCCGAGTTTTAAGAAAATTATTAAATCGGAAGTGCGTTTTAACTGAATTGTTTTTTCAATTTTCGACGAATTTCGTTAAATTTGGTACACAAACTATAACATTTGTCGATTATAATTTTGAGAACATGAGTAAGAGAAAGTTGTGTGAGTGTTTCACACCAGATTTTTAAAACATAGAATGGTTTACATTTGCAAATTTTAATTGTTTACACGATCTGATTTTGTCTGATCAAATCAAGTGTTGCTTACAAATGGCCTGACTTCGTCAGTTGGTTTTTATATTTACAACAGATCCTCCTCCTCCTATTTTATCGAAATGTCAATGAGTTGGTGTTACGCTAGCAGCTACTATTACCACTACTATTAATTCTACTACTACTAGTTGCATCAGGATCTATAATTTTCAGTTTGTCTAGCAATACTTGGAGAGCTTGGTTTCTGGCATCCTTGATACTGTACTGCTTACTCGATGTATCCCATCAACATGCGAACTCTGTAACAGCTCTAAAAACTGTACAATAACTTCACGCTCGGTAACAGCCGTCATGTTAGTGCCTCTACTTTGGCCGGTGTTTTAAGAAGAACTGACAAGCAAAATCCCTGATAACGCTACACACGATCTGATTTGGTCAGTCGGTCAGCTGGTCAGATGGCGCGGCCACCGGTCAACGCCGACAAGAATTTTATCAGATGACACGCATACACACGATCTGATATTGTATCTGATCTTACCAAATTAACCTGACAGCCCGATTGAATCAGATCGTGTGTAGCCGCCTTTACTCTACAAATGTTAGAGTAAATAGCAAGATAACTTATAGAACTTCTAACGGTTTTAACGGCTTTGGGCAATGTTGTGACAAATGGGAAATAAAAAGGGAATTAAAAAAAAAAATTATCGTACTATTGTTTGAAATATTTTCTAATGAATACATCTTTTACTAGACGCCCTAATTAGTTAATGAAATAAATGTTTAAAAGATCTGTTCTACTGTGCATAATGTGGAAGTTCCGTTTGAGTAATTTTGGCAAGTAACCCCCTGTCAGATTCCTTCGTGATACCCAAACGGAATGTCAATTTTGAACTTTCTGTACTTTTTCATTTTTGAATTGTGCCGTTCACACATTCACAGACCACTTTTTAAAAACCACTTTTCTTACTCAGGAGACTTGAAAAAGTGTATTTTACCTGTAGTTTTTAAAAACCACTTTTCGAACTTAGGGGATCTGAAAACGTATATTTAAAGCAGTAGGAGAAAGTAAAAAGTAAACGTAGTTTCAAATATGAGAAAACGACAAAAGTGATAGGTCTTCGTATTCATAGTTAATATACCAAATTTAAAGAAACTCACAATAGTTTCTATGGGGAAAATTGCAGAAAACTGAAAATTACTGTTTAACTGTACAAAAGCACTTCCGGTCAACCAATATTTTTCTAACTCAGAATTTTGGCAACATATTTAATTCTACCTAATACTATTTAGATGATAGAACTGTATAATAAACTGAAATAGCACTATCCCATTGTGATACCCAAACGGAATATCAAGTTTGAACTTTCTGCGATTTTTCGTTTGTGAGCTATGCTGTTCACATACATACATACATACACACAGACTATTTGCTAAAAACCACTTCTTTGGACTCAGGGGACTTCAAAACGCATGTTTCCGGTGAAATATCGATATTGAAAATTTGATACGAATCCAGTACTTCCTCTTACTAGGAATCCCAAACGATCGTTTGAGGAGATTGCCACCGGCATCAGACACGAAGATTTCTGGCAAAACTCATCAACCGGAAGTGCCACTTTACTCAATATTTTTTTTGTTTTCAGTTGTTTGTGATTTTCTCGAAAAAGGCTCCAATAATTTTTTTTTTTTGCAACATTTCACCGGAAAAATTCATTTAAGGGAGGTTTAGGGGTATGTGGGGGTTATTCCACACTTCTACTATCTAAATAATATTAATTATAATTAAATATGTCCCAATTTGAAAAACATGGGATGACCGGAACTGTGTTTTTACTGAAAAGTTTTTCAGTTTTTGCAATTTTGTCCATAAGAACACAATGGATTTCATTGAATTTGGTATACGAACTATGAATATAGAGATCTATCACTTTTTTTTTAAAACTTTTTTAGTCTCGAGAAATTTAATTAAATAAGTTTTGGGCGACTGGAGGAGGTTATGCTTTCCTCTTCAAAGTCATTTTATTAAGTTTAGATTTCCCCACTGATAAAACTGTAGACAAATATTTACTAAAAGTTATAAATTTGAAAAAATTTGTCCAATTACAATTTTTTTAAACGGCAGTTAGAGAAAGTTGAGTGAATATTTCACACCAGATTTTATTTTTAATATGTTATGCATTTTCATCAATCTGCCTAAGTAAGAAAATTGTTTAAATTTTATACTCGCGAATGTAATTAATTAATTGTTTATTTAGAGCTTACGATAGAGCTTTGTTTGAATGTTGTTTAATTTATTTTGATTTCACTGAAGATTTATGTTCAAGAGTTCTTTTTGTTGATGTGTTTACTAGCCGTCAATCATTCAACTAGTATTTATCATTATCATTAATTATTCCACAATAGTCCACGGCTGACACTGTGTTCTTTCAAAATGCGTCTTACAGCAGAGCCCGCTCTAGGGCTGGGTAATCCGGACATTTGTCCCGGGACGCTATTTTGGCTATAAGTGTGGGAAAAATATTTTTGTGTTAAATACTCAAATTTCACTAATCGATCTTTTTCGTTCGCTTTATAGTGCGTAGCGTATTTATATTATTTATGTCTTAAAGCTAAAAATATTGACTTTATTATTGAAAAATTATAGCAGAATTTGTAAAGGACAATTCATCACCTATTCCATAGCCTGAAAAACATCTCCAAACCATGGCCGAGCCCTCTCTGTGCATAACGGTGGGTATTATACATTGTGGATGTAGTTTTTCTGACTGAAAGGTTCCTCCAACCTCACTGTGAAGTGTTTGTATTTCAAGCCCACTCTGAAGGTTCCTTCTTGTTTGAACAAGCATATACTTCTCTGAACAGAATAGCATTAACACGCAGAGTGCTGCTTCAGCTTGTGGTGAAACATGCATAGACTTGCTTAAAAAAATGTATACACTGCTGGTAAAAAGTTTGCACCACCTAGAATAAAAATGTATTATATTTATTTTTGTTAATTTAATGATTTGTTATGAATGAAATAAAATGTCAGCAATTCAAAAATGTTATATTTAATCTATATACAATAATATAAGCGATAGCAAATTCATTACAAAGTGTAAATATTTCCCAAAAATAAGTTTCCACTAAAAGGCTTTTTCATCAAAGTGATCACCTCTTCGCTTAATTACTTCTCTTATAATTCTAGGCATTCTCTCAATCAATTTATTGATTGTTTGGAATTCAATATTACTCCACACACTGTACAGTATCTGCCACAGAGCATTGGAGAATTAGGGCACTTGATACGAACTCTTCCATCTAGCGCGTCCCACAAAAATTCAATTGGGTTGAAGACCAGGGATTGCAACGACCAGACCATATTGACACATATTGTTTCATCCTCTTTTCCCTTAAGGTACTGTCTACATAATTTGGAAGTATGTTTAGGGTCACTGTCCTGTTGCATAATGATTTCTTCCCCAATCAATCGCTGACCGCAGGGTAAGACGTGATTTTCTAAAATGCTTTTATAATTTTCTTTGCTCATTATCTCGTCAATACGGATGAGATCACCTATTCCATAGCGTGAAAAACATCCCCAAACCATGACCGAGCCCTCTCTGTGCATAACGGTGGGTATTATGCATTATGGATGTAGTTTTTCTGAGCTGAAAGGTTCCTCCAACCTTTCACTGTGAAGCCTTTGTATTTCAAGCCCGTTTCTTCTTGTTTGCACCCTTTAATAATGGTTTCAGCGTTGCAACTCTTTGTATTAAGTTCGCTTGACGAAGTCGCCTTTGAACAGTTGAGACAGAAATTCGCCTCGAACTTGTTTTAATAACTTCCCCTCTGATTTTTAGAGCTGTGAGTCGTCTGTTTCTTTTACTTCATAAAATAATGAACTTACCCTCACCTGTATTGTTGATTTTGGTCTCCCGGAGCGATGTAAATCTTCATGATCACCATATTTTTTAAACCGTTTGATAGCTAAACGGTGACACTATTTTTTGAAATTTTAAGTTCAACCGTTATTTTATGTAAAGTGTTCAAATGGCAATTCTGGTAGCAACACTCAGTTCTTTAATTTTGCCTATTTTGTATTAATTCAAAAGAGGAAATAACAATGTTGCAATAAGATGTACTCGTGAAACTCGAGGAGTGAACTAATCCCGATTAAATAAAATAGAAAAAAAAAAGTAAGTAAATAATGACTTGTTGACAAACAATACAAAATCCTAATCTATAAACAGAATCAATAATTTGAAAGAAATTATTCTCTGTGAATTACTAACAAATCCAAGAGGTAAATTGTTTCTCAAAGTGCAGTGTATATTATGTTAGATTGGATGGGGGAGGGCCACGCCTAATTCCACGGCGACCTTCATTGAGAGGTCTATTGTGTATCCCCTGGGTATGACATCGCTCAGCTTTGCCTCTTAATCAGGCCTAGCAAAGCTGAAAGTGGCTCCGCATGAAGCTCGTGGCTTCGGGATTGCTAGTCCCCAGTTGAAGAAACCTTGTCCTCGCCAGACCGTCACACACACAAAGGACGTGTGCTGGGGTTTCCTCCTCGGCCTTGCTGAAACGGCCTAACGTGTTGTCTGCTAGTAGTAAATGGTGTATGTGCCTATTCAGCCGCCTGCACTGCCCTGTTAGTAGACCCACTATTATCCTTATATCTCTTCGGCTATGGCTCAATACATCCCTGGTGAATGTAGCTAAATGTCTTAACAAAGAATTTAGCCTGCCTCTGCTCTGGCGTTCATTCCCATCATCCCAGATGGTGGTCTTTTATCCATTCCTTGATAGAAGCGTGAATGAGGCTCCTGGGCAACCGCAGAAGGGCTCCAGTAGTATAAAGGTATCCTTCGAGGTATATTATGTTAATAAAATATTTATTTTAAAAGGTACCATTTAAATGGGGGAGGTATTATGCATACATCACGTTATTGGAAAATTCTTATTACAATGTAACTATATTTTTCTTTAAAGAATTTTAGTAACTAACTAAATTTTTTTACTGATCCCAAACTTCTGATCGTTTGTGTATATATACGAAGGGGCGGCAATTTATCTTTTTGTCCGGGGCGACGTAACCGCTAGAGCGAGCGCTGCGAACTAGCCATAGAAGTGCAAAGGCTTAACTTTGCAAACAAATTAAGAACAAAACCAGTTATATTATTTACCTAAGTAAGATTGTGTTCTATGATAGCAAACTCTCTATCAATCCAGTAGCAATGCTTGTGACGACAATTTGCAGGACAATTTAAGTCTCGGGATAGAACACCCGAGACAATTTATTGTTTGGAAGAATATTTTAAATCGGTATTAAATATAATAAATACATGTAACTTAATAAGAGAGAAAATAACTTAATTAATTTTAGAGTCACAATTAGCCACCTTTAACAAATAATTGAATAATTAATAAAAGATATAAAAAAAGATAGAGCTAAGAAATAAATATAAAGTTTTTCTTTTTTCTAACTGCTTTAAGAATGTAATTGTTGTAGATGAAATTTATACTAAAAAATTAAAACTGCATTCTTATAAAACAAACAAAAAAAATTCAAATTTTACATTTTAGTTGAAATAGAAAAAGAAACATATTTAAAAATGAATAAAATTAACGTTTCTGAATTAACCGCCAGGTATCAGCACTTACTTAATCTAGAATTTGTAGTAGTTCAAATAAATGCCGCTAGACAGCATAAGCTTATAGAAATACAGAATTGTAGTTCCAAAATTTGCCACCCGATCACAGCGCCATCCTATGATGTAAATAATTTTGAATAGTTTAAAATACGAAATGTTTGGAATTAGCGATACCTAGTGACAAACTATAGAACCATAAATGAAATTGATTTCTCGGTAGGTGTTGTTATCTGGTGGCCATATTTGTAACTACAAATATACTAATTTTAATTAGTTACTTTTCTCTGTGTGTAAAGCTCTTGTGGAACTGGCCCATATTTTGATTTGTAAAAAAAATAAATAAATTAGTTACTTTATTAATTAGAAAACAAAAAAAATCTGGTGTGAAACACTCACACAAGTTTCTCTTACTCCAGTTTTCAAAATTGTAATCGACAAACTTTATAGTCAGTATACCAAATTTAATAAAATTCGTCTGTGTTTTTATGGAGAAAATCACAAAAACAGAAAACATTATTTAGATGTACATTATAATAGAAAAAAAGCGTACATTTCATTTTTAAACTAGAAATAAATGAATATATTACTTATATTAATATATATTAATATAATTCAAATGTTTGTCTTTTTTCTACATTATATTTCTTGCGCAAGCTATAAAGTTAATTCTTGGCATATTATTTGCCAATATATTTTTCTGGAATAATGCTTGATATGATATTTTTCCCTGCTTTCTTTTTGATGAGAGGGTTCAGGTTTTTTTACATTTGTTTTTCAGCTGGAAGCTATAGAGGGCTGCGAATATTATATTATTGTATATAATAACTTAGATACAATGTTAAAATAAGAAATTTAAGACTATTGAAGGATAGATTCACATAGCAATCATCCTATATAATCATTATTTTTATAAGCATTTATATGTAACTACCAAAATACAGTTCAAGAACTTTTATCTAAATCTTGTCAATAAAATTTATGGGCTAATTTCATTTTTTGGTATTTGATTCAATATTGTATTTTATATATTTTTGAAAGCAGCTTCAAAATCTCTTGAAATGGCTGGTCCAATTGCTTGAACCCTTTCTTGAGAAATTATGATTTGTAAATAAAATAAATAAATTAGTTACTTTATTAATTAGAAAACCAAAAAAATCTGGTGTGTAACACTCACACAAGTTTCTCTTACTCCAGTTTTCAAAATTGTTATCGACAAACTTTATAGTTAGTATACGAAATTTAATAAAATTCATCGGTGTTTTTATGGAGAAAATCACAAAAACTGAAAAAATTACTTAGATGTACATTATAATTGAAAAAAAAAAGCGTATACTTCATTTTTAAACTAGAAATAAATGATTATATTAATTATAATAATAAAATTCAAATATTTTTCTTATCTTTTTTCTACATTATATTTCTTTTGCAAGTTATTAAGATAATTCTTGGCATATTATTTGAAAGATATTTTTCTGGAATAATGCTTGATATGATATTTTTCCCTCCTTTCTTTTTCATGAGAGGGTTCAGATTTTTTACATGCTAGAATTTTTCAGCTAGAAGCTATAGAGAGTGGGCTGCGAATTTAATTATAGATTTATTACAAATCTTGGGTTTCACTTGCCGTCATTCAACTTCCAGCGAACGAAACTATTGAGGACATGTCGTGACAGATTTAAGAGCAACTTTAAGAATATCATTTGGACACGATCGACTATAGTGAAGTAGTTCACGGCCCAATTTTTTAACTGATCCCATTCTTCTGATGGGTAGTGTATATATTCTTAAGGATCGGCAATATGTCTTTTTGTCCGAGGCGACGTAACCGCTAGAGAGCGGGCGCTGCTTACAGTCTAACAATAATTAAAAAAATAAAATAAAATGGTAAGATAGTATTGATTATTAATTATCAAAGTATACGTCCTTCACAAACGTATTTTGAGTTACTCATCTTCACTTGTTGGATGTTTCCATTTTTAAAAGGAAATGTACACCAGGCTTATAAAAAGCGAAAAACAAAATGTGTTTTCCCACCCAAATATCAACGATCCCCTTCCTCTTAACCTAGTTAGGTCCTAACAAAAACACTTTTTAAAACCAGTGTAACAAGTAAATTTGCTCTGTGTAAGTCTATTTTCACGCTATTTTGACAAAAACATCCGGATGTTGGACGAACGCCCAAAACCGGTCGGTGACCACCAAAAAGAAGTGGCTATCACGAAAAATATCTTGGTGCTTTCCAGCTCTGCGGAACCAACCACAACAAATAATTACTTTTAATTTGGTTTATTCTTTTCTCTCATTATTTTGTATGATATTACTTATTGTTTCTTGATGCTAAATGTTCTGGTACGCTATATGTATCAGACCAACCCCTTGCTGCAAACTGTACAGTTTATAAATAATAAATAAAATAATAATAGATTTATTAAGTGGTAGCAAAGGGGTTCCCTGATTACGACGAAAAAAATCATTTTTGTGAAGTAACATTGAAATGAAACATTTCTCTGGGAAAATTGCTTTTTGGGGGTAAATTAGCGTTTATTTCAAAATTTGATAGTTTTCTAAGTTTGATGGAAATCGATTATCTAGAAGTATGTAGTTGCAGAATAGATTTCCCATCTTTTTTATTTTTAGAATTTTCTCAAAAACTGCTCCAACAATATTCTTTAAATTTGGAAGGCTACAAATTTTGCTAGGAGGTGACATTGGCGTTGAAATAGTCACATTAGAGATCGTTCCTGTGAACCTGTGCCCTTAAAACAAACTATATATTTGCAAGCAATACTAAGGCCTACCAACATTTAAATGAAAATTCCAATTTTGAAGTAAGTTATCCATTGAAATAATTGATTTTTTTATTTATTTGAAATACTGGTTTATAAATAATTCCATTGAAATGGAAAGTCGTTGTGTTTCACATCATTTTTTTCCGTTATTGAATTATCTTAAAATATTAAGAAGGAGTTCATGATTAAAAGTAAGAAACGCACACAAAACTTCCTGATGCTGATGCATTAAATTTTATTTTTAAATGAGGAGTTAATTAATTGCAAAAGTGTGGAGCAAAAGAAAACAGTTTTCACGACTGAGAGAAACTGATGTAAGTTTTAATTTGGGAAATTAGTATTTTTTTCTCTAGCAACCCTATAAATTCTAGAATTAAATTCACTGCTGCATAATACATAGCAATTTAATTGTATTTTATTGCAAATTAATATAAAAAAGTAATACTATTATTATTACATAATGCGATGGTTTCTTCAACTGGAAACAAGCAATCCCGAAGTCATGAGCTTCATGACGGAGCCAGTTTCAGCTTTGCTAGTCCTGATTAAAAGGTGCAGAATGTGCTAAAATCATAGAGGGCCCACAATAGACCTCTTAATGTAGGTCGCCATGGAACGTGGCTCACCTCCCCATTCTTATCAATCAATTTAGTAATATAATGGCAATGTGATAAATATTATTTAATTACTGTTAATTGCTTTAATGGAATAAAATTTTCCCCCTTTTTGCTCAATATTTTGAGAAGATTTATATTTTAGGAAAATCTAAACAAAAAGGTTTTTTTAAATACATATTATTTATGTAGGTACACATTTATTTACATAATTTACAAAAATCTACAAATGATAAAGATAATTTTTTGTACTCAATACTTAAGTTCCTAATTAAATGAGTTTGTGAATCTATCTTAAACACTTAAAGTATTTATATAAATGTTTTAATGAACGAAATATTATGATGAGTGTTATTGGTGGAATACAATATAAGTACACTTTTAGTTGAAACAAACGTTGCGGCAGCCAAAGAATTTGATAACAAAAGTACTCACCTTTCTTATCTGTAAAAACAAAGCAAACAAAAACACAAAGTTACATTATTATTTATAAATTATTTCCCATGCTAATGATATAAAAGTGAAAGCTAAATAAAAAAAAAAGAAATACCAACCTATTACCGCCAGACCATATCCTATGTTCTCCACTCCCATTCGATAAGAACAAGTAGGAACTAATATTTCATTTGTATGCAACTGACTAGTCTGAAATCTCCATTTGGATAATCTTTTGTTCTTAATATTATGGTTAAATATTTCAACATAGATTGCCTCTCCAGTATTGAGATCTCCAACAAAATGTACTGATTTATGATCATGAGCAGAAAATATCAGGTGTGGACGCAACTTGGTGATCACCTTGCAAATAAGATATAATTTCAGTACTTATTTAGTTTTACTTACTGAATAGTTTAAATTTTTGAAATACCATATTCAGCACTTAGAAGACTATGTCAATGCAATTAAAACAAATTTATTTGTTATAATACGTAAATGTAAAGTGTAAATAAGTAAAACTTATTTTACTCATATAATTAGATTTCTATCCAAATAATGTCTACCTGAAAATCTTCTAATTAAACAGAATTAAATTACTTTTTCTGTTGTTTCATCAGCGTATCCTAAGAGAGGTATATGACTCACAGCTATTCGGATGGTATTGGTTTTATTACTTACAGTTGGGAATCTTCTTAATAATTTATTTACCTGCCAAACAAATTTTTTTTTTCAATATAAACAATAGATTAATTTTGTATGTTGATCAATCAAAGAACAATTATAGTTGAGAGGGGCTTTTGACGGAGTGCCTAATGAATTCTATAGAAATTGTTCTAATAATTTTTTTGGGAATAATATTAATCCTTTTGAATGTAAGCGAGCGTCTTTACTAAATCAACTATTTTACCATTGCACAAAAAAGTGACGGCTGAAATGATGTAAATAATTATCGAGGTGGATAATTTTCTAACTCCATTTCTAAATCGTTCATGGGGTTACTCTTGCAGGGTTTACAGACTTTGGTAAATGAAAATTCTTAATTTACTACACCAATCTGTATTTAGAAAAGGCTATTCCACTGTTGATAGGATTTTCGTAAGTTTGACGGTTTATGAGGAGTGATTCGGTGGAAAAGTCGAATACCTTATTTATTAAAAAGTTGTTTTATTTACCAAGAAATACCCCAAATTATATAAAACACTTAAAACAGGATTATGCCCTTTTTACATTGAATAGGCACTACCGTTACATCCAAAAAGTTTTACTTCTGCCTCTCTAAAATATTGGCAAAACAAATATAAAAGAAAAGTAATTTTGGTATATATGAATATTTGTAAAAAGCGTGATTATAATGAAATAGCTTATTTAAATGAGAGTAGTGAACTATTATCTATCAAAGTTTGATAGAAAGAATAAAAAAAAATTTTAATTATAAATTATTAATGAAATTACAAATAGCCACCTTCCATAATCTGTATTAAGAATTGGTTCTTGATTTAGGCCAGAACCATTATATTAACAATAATAATAATAATAATATGTGAATGGGTCCGCAATGCTGGGATAACATCTGGTATTTTATCCATCGTAGCATGCATATTCATTTTGTTCCTGACTGGTTTCGGATTTTCATCCATCGTCAGAGCAAATTCAACAAGATCGTGTAGAGAGTTCACTTCAACGCAATGTTTGTTACTCATTCTTGTTGGTTTTCAGCATTATATTAAAATGAACTCTCTAACCGAACTTGGTGAATTTGCTCTGAAAGGAACAAAATGTATATGCATGCTACGGCGGATAAAATACCACAAATAATAATAATTTTTATTTCATGCAAAATGACACTTAGGGGACAACTGTTATGCTTGAATTACAAAATGGGGCGTAATAAAGAGCAGCGGTTATGTAAACTGTGTGATTTGGGTGAAACTGAAGATAGATGGATTGTTGTAGGGGATTATTGCACTGCGACTTGGAAGATCTATTGTGCCCACTGGAGCCTTCTCAGTGCACTGCCGGCCTCCGAGAGTATTCACTGGTTACAGACAACACTGTTCATCACCGGACAGTAAGCTACTAGGAAAAGAAAATCTAAGGGCATTGTGCTGGATTCGAACCCAGGACTAGCGTTGCTAGTCCAGCGTGCTACCGGTGAACTAATTCCTTTCTTCTCCCTTGGCTTACGCCAATTAACAAGGAGGCGGAAACCCTAGTTTGTGAACTGTTTGTCCCTGTTTATAAAAGGTAGAGTGTATGAAGTTTAAGTGTTAGTCTACTGTTCTGACGAAGTGCATGGAATTCTGAGCTATGGTAACCCGCTACTCCCCAAGTAACTACATGCAACAGATACCCCTTGCGGGCAAACTGAAGATACTCTACATTATTTAGGCGTGTGTCGCTTTGAAAATGTTCAGAATCAGAT
>JAAEAF010006727.1:0-26614 GCA_011037195.1 Triatoma infestans
CTGTCTGGAACTCTCTTAATACGTACATTATTCTTCTTTACGTACAATTCCAAACGTGAAAGAAGACCTGTAAATATTTTGGCCAAAATATTCAAACAAGAGAAATATTATTGATTTACTAAATGACTCTTTTACATCTCCTAATCACAAACATAATTAAAGAGAGCAAGAAATTTATCTAGAAAAATAGAAAGGGCGTTTTTATAAATTCAAATTTTACACGGTCTATACCTGGAGCTTTATTGTTCTTAGTTATTAATTACATTTATTAGTTCATCTTATGTGATGGGCGAGTCCAAGAAAGGAATAAAGGTAGAAGCTCTGCATGTACAGGTATAGCCGGAGGAGAATTTAGCAATTTATGGTAGTGATCAACAAAGGCACTCAAGTCATATTATTACCACAAACAAAAGTAGAACACCTAAAATGGTTAACTACGATCTAGAATTGTTTAGACACCCTCACACTTTTGAGCTCCTTATTCAAAGATGAATAAGTTTTCTTTTTAATTTTATAGAGACTTAAATTCAGAATGTGCCTGGGTTTTAGTCCCCCTCCCTGCATCATTCTAATTCTAATTCTAAATTCAGAATTAACCTTATAAAATGCAGAACTAATAAGCTCGGAAATTTACGAAGTAAATTTAAGAATCTAAATGTTCTTTTTCTAATATGTAAGTATTGGGATTCAAACAGGGAATCTTACAGAATATTCTAATAAAGGAGGAAACTGAACCACATGTAGGACAAGCACTATTGATACAATTAATGAAAATATCTACACACACTTGGGAATCTGAAGAGAAATTATCTAGATTAACATATACTTTTCTAAGTTAGTTTTAGCTTCATGCTAAACCAACTGCAACTAAAAGAGGCAGAATTTCGGATGAAACAGTTAAGGTATTCGAATTAGAAGTAATAGTAATGGAGAAAATTAATAATAATAGTAATGAAAGATATTTCGAGAATAATTCGGGCAATTATGTAGAAATCATCGATTAGCGGCAAACAGTCAAAAGAGACGCATCATAACAGAAGAACCCGTTTCCCCAAGGAATGTAAATTCAACTTGATTATCTAATGGGAAACGACCTTGGGTTATCAATGAATAGAAATTCGGGAAGAGTCTGGGCGGCACCGATTCTTGAATTAAAAATCACCAACAAGCACTATGCGATTATGAGAGACTGAATTTTAGAAATTATTCAATATACCAAAATCCCTCTCTCCCAGAAATTACAATTTAGATATATTGGAATTATAAACACCTTCTCATTAACTGTTTCAATTCAATGATATTAATCTCTTCAATAACATCAAAGTAAAAAAAATCTCTGTACAAACCTGGTTTAATACCGTAAGCAGCACCATTTAGCAACATTTTTGGCCAATTTAAACTCTTTAACAGCAGGAATCCAGAGTAACTCATATTCAGAAAAGTACTTATACAAACTAAAATTATTCTTCATCTCAAAAGTTTCAAACAAAATAAAAATATCATATTTCTTAATAAAATCAAGGAACAAACGGTCATTATGTCTATTTTTAAACTAGACATATTAAAACCAATAATTGAAATGTTTAGAATGCTTTTTTATTGAAATTAATATTTTTTACAAATTGCTCTGACAGATAAAATTATCTCAAGAAATGTTACTAAGAGCAGATAAAGAAGTTTTCCAAAAAGAGTAGAACGAACAGGAAGAGAACAGTAGAGGAAAAGTAATTCTTAGGTATGTAGCGCCGTAACAAATTCCGTCAAATCAGCTCCAATCAGCTCATTTAATTAGTGATGCCATGCTCTTCAAAAAGACGAACTCCTAAGTGATTACACTAAGAAAACCTTTGACGAAGAAATATGATGTTATATTAACTTTTAACTGGGGACAGCCTCAAAATCTCTTTTCATAATAAAAATATTTTCGTTCTTTTCATTCTTGCAAACTCGGGCAGATTCCGATAAACAACAAACCCTGCGTTTCTTAGTACCTCAGAAGGATTTAACAAGAAATTTATCTTGAGGCTTCGTAAATATGACCAATAAAGGTGTTTTGGGGCGTTAACAGGGCTAAGGGGGTGGGCATAAATATTACTCCACTTTTAACACTTCAGCACAAAAATTGATAAAATAATAAATATTACATTTCTTTGATCATTCAAAAATTGTATAAAAATATAGACTAATTTACCAGTACAGTCAGCAAAATATCAATCTTTCCTCTTCGTAGAAGTTTAGTAAATAATGCCCAACCACAAAATTTCTATGCACCACTCAAATTTACCGTTCCGAATCTCTAATTTTATTAAAGTAGTTGTAATTTAATTGTTGGTTAATTGGGTAACAATGTTACAAATGTATTTCAGTAATTTACAAATTTGAATGTTTGTTTTTAATGGTGTTTTTTGAAGGCAGTGACGGAATGTACAATAAAAAGTTAGTGTTAAGAGTGTGAGACAGTGTGTAAAGAGTTAGTGTGAAACTAAGTTACTCTATACGAGTCTGTCTTGGCACACTGTCTGAAAAACGCATCCTGAAGATGGGCGAACGCCCGAAACCGGTCGATGACCACAAAATGAAGCAGGCTACCACGGAAAATGTCTCTGATGCTCTGGTACAATAAAAATGTTGATCTTGTGTAAGTCGTTTGCGTAAGTTTTTAATAAACAAAGAGCCGACAGAGCCGCTTTGGTGGAAGTATTCACACGAAGGCTAAGACTAATTATCCAACATTTTTTACCCACTTAATTATAAACTTCTCATACAAATAATGAATGTTAAAGACATTGTACTCTACTAGCCACAACTTCCAGGTAGTCAGCCGATTAAGAATTCTATGAAACTGATCACCCTCAAACTGAATACTGTAAGGCAACTTTTTTACATTCTGCCATAAGAAGAATTTTGCGATCGTGTGAATTAGTCAAAATTGAGATTTAACAGGAAACACATGTTTTATAATAAAATGCCTCATAATAAAATGTGTGAAAGGTCTGAGTGAATATGGTTTGTATGGGTCTTTGTAAATAGCACAACTCAAGAAATTCGCAGTAAGCAAAAATTTGATATTCTGTTTAGGGATCAAGTGGGGATTCAACGTTAAGAAATCTTCGAGTTTCCGAATCTTTTTTACTTTCTCGGCTCTGCTCAGAGGAAGTATTGTGAACTTTTCAGATTTCCTTACTCGGCTGGTATATTAACGATTTTAACTAATCGTGTTGGTGATGTTGATATTTTGTTATCTATTGATTGGATATTGAATTTTGGTAGATGACATTATATTTTTTATATGAGTATGTGGAATTTTTGAGAGTTTTATCTCATTTCTTTAATTGTTTTAGCAAGGTTTACTAGGAGAGTTCGATCCCTTTTTCTACTTGGTTCTAGTTATTCGATGAAAACGAGAGAACTCTCTCTCTCTTTCTCTTTCTGTGTTTGTGAACAAAACATCCCAAAAACGAAAAATGGCAGAAAACTATTTTCCGTTTGATTTTTTTTTTTTTTAATTTCTCACGATTTTACAGAAAAGGCTCCAACGATTTTCTTTAAATTTCGCACATTAACCACATCTACATAGACAGGTTCTATCATTTTTATTATCACATTTTTCATAAATTATTGACTTTTGAAGAATTCTGGAAGAAGTGCAACTGTGGAAAAAACTGGTGAGAAACACTTAAACGGCTTTCCCTCACTGCAATTTACGAATCACAAATGTTCTACATATTTATAATTTTCACTAGATTTAATGTTAAATCATGGCAGAATCTAAACCCTATAAAAACCACTTTTTTAAGGAAAGCTTAACCTCTAAAACTCTTTTAAATGAAATTCTCGGAAGTAATTTTCAAACAAAAGTGATGTCTGTATGGACAGTATGTACAGCAAATGGAGAAAATCGCAGTAAACAAAAAACTGATCAGAAAAACGCATTTCCGGTAAACCAATTTTTTTTAAACTCAGAATTATGGACTCAGATATATTTAATTTTAATTAATATCATTTTGATAAAGGAATTGTATAATATACTAAAATAGCACCTTAGAGGGAAACATTATCCCATCTCTTCCTCAAAACACCCTTTAAATGAATTTTTCCGGAAAAATGTTTGAAATAAAAATAGCAGTTCTTAATATGTCAAGTTCATATACCAAGTTTAAAGGAAATCGTAGGAGCTGTTTTCAAGATAATCCAAAAAAACTGAAAAATGTATCCAGTAAAGTGGTACGTTCGTTGAGGAATTGTGACAGATAACTTCCTTCGGATACCGAAACCGAATGTCGTTTGAACTTCCTACGATTTTTCGTTGATGAGGTATGCTGTTCACATACATACATACACACACACAAAACAATTTTCTAAAAACCACTTTTTGGACTCAGAGGACCTTAAAACCGTATAACCAGTGAAAACTTGTGTAAGAGAAAGTAAAAATGACAAATTTGAAGGAATTAGAATTCCAATAATTGCAATAACAGAAAGTTGATTGGCCGTTTCACAACCGATTTTTTTTATTTTTAACGATTTACACCAGTATATTATACGATTTTCTCATAAAATGGCTCCTACGATGTTCATTAAAGTTGGTATCCTAATAAAATATTTTTCTGTCTGTTACTTTTTTAGGAAGCACTTTTCCGAGAAAACTGTTTTACCGTGGGACAGTTAACTTTAAAATTAAAGTATTAAATATAGAGAAATACAAGAACATAGATAATGCAATGTTCTCTTTGTTTTATATTTGTAAGCATCTTTCAAGTAGTGAGATATTTATTGGGGAATGAATAGTATAAATATATACATATACAAAGTACAAGAAATAATATAGTTGATTAGTTAATTAGCCTCTTTAATTAAAAACGGTTATTAGAAGTCCACAACAAAGACATTTGGCAGCCAAGTTTTTTAAGTTATAAACATATAACCTCGCTTTGAGTAGCTACTCAGTGCTACAAAATGACAACAGACAAGATATAATTATAAATTAATATAATCTTATAAGCAAACCCTTAAAAAAGAGAGCTTAAATACATCCTAATTGGTAAAAAACCTTGACTTTCTTAAGTTTAGTATATCATTATAAAATCTAATTATATATATAGACATATAAAAACAAAAAACAAAAGGACATTGAAATAATGTTTAAAAGATTTGGCAGAAAAATACTATTATTTTATAGTAAGTGTGGGTGGATATAATGCCGGAACTGTTATTACAAATAAGGTGTTCAGTACATTCCAAAGGTGAATGTGAAGAGTCTTCATTGGCCAATCGATCCTTGAGAGATGTACAGTCACGAAAATCCTAGCAGATATTACAACTTTTTGTATACTACCGTAGCATACTAATTACCTTAGCTATTCTCTCATAGCAAATAGGCAACAAAGAAAGAAAGAAAAAATTATTTTTATCTATTTCCCATTAAATTTTTTTCTTAAAGAAGATCACTTGGCAAATTTTTTTCATCCCTCACTTTTAGAAGGCGAATATAAAAACATATTATTACGCCTTTCCCTAAGCGGTAAGAGGAAGTCTTATCTTCAAGAATCTGTCTTAGCTTCCCAGTTTAATAAAACGAATCACATTAACCAACACATTACACCAAAAAGAGAACTCTGATAGGATGAGAACTACTCGGATTTAGAATCTTCAAACGTACGAATATTCCAGTTCACCACCATTCAACCCACTCCACACATTTACAATGGAATATAAAACAGGTACCCGTATATGTCTTTTGGACGCCGTGGATTTGCTTTCTAGTCTCTTATTAAAACTTTTTTTTTCAAATCAATAAGATTTCATTGGTACAATGTGATCTATAATCGATCCTTGACAGCTGTACATCACCAAAATCGTAGTTGATAGTAAGATGCAACAAAAGTCAGGGCGTTTTTTTTCCTTAATCCTCAACAGTACTTTACTAAACGTTACATTGCTGAACACTAGTATACCAAAAGTTTCTTATTAGGTACGCCTTTTAATTTCAGTTTATGCTTGTATAAGCTTGTGTGGAAAAATCTATGCTATTTGTAAGCGATATAAGAAATGACCTAGTTTAATTTAGAAATTAGGGCAATTTTAAAAAAGACTAATGCCACAAAGGCCGCTTCCGAAATTCTGGACTGCACAGATCTGGTACAAAAAATTTAGCCCATAAGCTTGGAAAGTTTTGCGGGCTTTACATCCAACTACCGATCAGATGTCGTGGACGGAGGCAGATAGCAAAATATACTTTTCTATACTAACTCATATTAGCAGTTTGGTGTATAAAAGGTTTAACGGATTATTTTAGTACGTGAATGGGCATTAAGCAAGGTTGCTTAGTCCGCTATTGTTCTCTCTATTTTTAAATAATATCGATGAGTACATATTTCTATTAGGAGAGTAAAAATATAACTTATGAGGATGACATCGTGTTATTGACCTCAAAACTGTGCACTTTGCAACATATGATTGATTATTGCAGAAATATGTTGAAACCTTTTTTTTTTTTTATATCTTTTTTGAAATTTACAACTGTGTAACATAATGCACAACAAGTAAATGTGTTGAGAAGAAGTATAGATTGGCGTGCAATTAACGTGAATGTTAGTCACCCAGTGGTGGCCAACATTAATTCAAGTGATCTCGTGGCCATCGGCGCCTGAGCCGTCGGACTGGATGTCCGGGAAGTGATCGGCAAGAAAGGTGCTGTACGAGAGGATTCGGGTGTGATCTGAGCTTTTCATGGAACTTGATGTAACGGGATTTAGCAAGGTCTGCTACGAATGGAACTTTGAGATCACTATGTAGAGTGAGGTTTGAAACATAGAAAGGAGCGTTAGCTATTCGGCAAAGAATTTTAGATTGTAAGGTTTGTATGTGGTTTAGATTTGATTTTTTGGCAGCGCCATAGAGTTCTAGTCCGTAAGCCCATATCGGCATAAGGAGAGAAGTGTATAGTGTTATTTTATTGTGTAAAGTTATTTTTGAACGTTTGTCAAGTAGTTTAGAGAGTAGTCGGTATCTTGTGTTGAGGTCTTTTCTTTTCAGTCGAGTATGAGGATTCCATGTAAGTCTTTTGTCCAGGTATAATCCAAGATATCTCACATGATCTGCAGGCGGTATAGGATTGTTGTGTATGTAGACCGGAAGAAGGATTTTACGGTTGAGGGTAAAAACAATATATTTAGATTTAGTAGGGTTTATTTTGATTCTCCATTTGGTAAGCCAATTTTCTAGAATACGAAGATGGGCTTGTAATTTACGAATTGTGAGGACGGGGTCCGAACCTGAGGCTAGGATTGATGTGTCATCGGGGATGGTGTGTATAGATGTACAAGGATGGGTTGGTAAGTCAGCCGTGTAGATGGTGTAAAGAAAAGAAGCTAGGATACTCCTTGAGGAACACTAGCTAGGATAGGATAAATTGAAGACTGCTGGGTTCCATGACATACCTGGAAATGTCTATCGACTAAATATGATTTTATGATTAGGAAATATGTGGACGGTAGCATCATCTTTAACTTCCACAATAGACCCTCATGCCAGACTCTATCAAATGCTTAGGAAATGTCTAGAAAAACACCCGCACAATATTGTTTCGATTCGAGAGCGATAGCGATGGCGTCTACAACGCGATGTGCTTGTTGGATAGTGGAGTGGGATTGGCGGAATCCAAACTGATGATTCGGAATGTGTTGTGAAGAGGTAACAATTGTATGAAGACGGGATAATAAAAGTTTTTCTAAGATTTTACCGAGAATCGGAAGAATACTTATTGGTCGATAGGAAGTAGGACATTGCGTATTCTTATTAGGTTTGCAGATCAGTTTGATATAGGAAAATTTCCATAAAATAGGGAAATAGGTTGTTCGAAGGACTGCGTTGTAAATTGCCGTGAGAAAAATTATTGCCTTTCTGGGAAGCTGGTAAAGTACGTTGGAGGTGATAAGGTCATAACCAGGACACTTCTTTTTTGAAAGATGGAGAATGACTTGTTTGACTTCTGCGGGTGTAAAGCATTTAGGAGGGAGTGGGAGCTGTAGAGGGGTATCAAGTTCGTTTAAGATTTTGTCAACGTGACTGTAATTTATAATGTCTGCACGTGGGCTGAATACGGAGCGGAGGTGCTCGGCAAATAGTTCGGACTTTTCTGAGTCAGATTTGGCCCAGGATCCGTCATTTCGTCTAAGGGGAGCGAGAATATTCTTATATTTTAAGATTCGCTTAGTGGCTGTCCAAAGAGAGTTATCACAAGTTGTCAAGGTTTCTGTATATTTTGCGTATTGGTCGTTATAGTATTTGCGTAGTTTATTTTTTAATTTGTTTGTAAGTTCGTTAAAAATACGTTTGTGTGAAGGATATCTTGTACGGTGCCAAAGTGATCTGGCTCTCCGTTTTTGCGTTATTAAGGCTCTTATTTCCATCGGTAAGTTATGTGGTAGTGGTTGTCTAATAGTCTGTATGTAGTCGCTTGCCAGATGCTTTGTTGGATTGTGCATGTCAAATATGCCACACTCTTGTCTAAGTCTTGAGCAGTTTTAAGTGGAACACTCAGTTCTAGTGTTTGTTGTTCGAGGAGTTGTCTAAATAACATCCAGTCCACTGGCCCGTTAATAAGAGTTGGTTTGGGAGTATTAATTTTGGGATGAATGTCAAGTACAAGTATTACAGGGGTGTGATAAGATCGGGGGTTGTGTATATGTCAGTATAAATGGATGTGATGTTGGAAGTAATAAAGAAGTCTAGCAAGTCGGGACGTTTGTTTAAGGAAGTTGGCCAATAAGTAGGTTGTGATGGAGATATAAAAGTAAAGTTGGTTTGTGTAAGAATTCTGTAAAGAATGCGTCCTCTTGGGTTGGCAACTCGGCTTCCCCAGAAAGGATGTTTTGCGTTATAATCGCCACCGCTGATAAACCGACTACCGAGTGATTGAAAAAAGGACAGGAATTGGTTTTGGTCGATGACATGATTTGGAGGACAGTACACGGCTGCAATAGTGTATAGGAATGGTTCACTTAACAGGGTTATCACTGTAGGTTGTAAATAAATTGTCGGCTTATATGGAACTAAGAAGTGAGATAATGATTTTCTTATAAGTATAGCAGAGCCACCATGAGCTGTTCCGTCCGGGTGATCAGTTCTGTAAGTAATGTAGTCAGCGATGTTAAAATGAGCTCTGTCTGTTAAGTGTGTCTCGGTTATCAGTGCAATGTCGATTCTTTTCTCGTGTAGTAGAATGTCAAGTTCTTGTCTATGGTTTATAAGTCCGTTGGCATTCCAGAGAATTATTGATAAGGAATGTTGAATAAGTGGCATTAAGGAGCATTGCGGGGGAGAAGACTATTGACTACATTTGTGAGAAGTGATATCAGAGGAGTTATGAGGGCTTTAAAATCTGATAGGAAGGAGGTTAATAAAGAAGAAACTTCAGAAGAGGTATGAGTGGGTGGCTGAGGCGAAGATGGCCCCGAGGTCACCTGGGCATAAGAGAGCTTGTTGCTAGTAGCATTGTTTCTCTGTTGCAGTAGTGGAGGACAATTCGCTTGTTGTTGAGCTGTTGTTGGTCGAATAGCATCTACCTTGACTGGTGAAGGATGGTTATAAGTAGGTGCGGCAGCTGATCGCCTCGATCTTTGAAGTTCTCGATGTACCAAGCAACCTTTGTAGTTGGCAGGATGGTTTCCATTGCAGAGAGCGCATGTGGCAGGTGTTGTAGATCCTTTTCCGCAGTCTTTTGTGAGATGATCGCCTGCACATTTAACACATCGTGGTCGATGTTGGCAATAACTTTTAGAGTGCCCATAATCTTGACAGCGCTTACATTGAATTATGCTGCGTTGCTTATGTGGTTCCTCAACTTTGATTTTGGAATAAATCAGAACTTCCACTTCAAAGATATCTTTGTTGTTAGAACGTGGCTCTAAATCGACAAAGAAGAGTGGTAGCGTGTGCTTGCTAACTGGATGAATGACTGGTGCTATGTTGCGTGCGGTATGACCCAGTTCGGCTAGCTCGTCTTTTATCATTTCTATTGGTGTTGATTGGTGTAGGTACCTTATTACGACTCTGTATGCCTTATCGCTCTGGAGTTGATATGTGTGATAGTCTGCTTTCTTGTCAGACAAGAACTTTATAATCTCTCGGTAACTGTTTGTAGAGGTAGGGTTGATTATTAGATCTGCAGTTCTTGCCTTGGTAGTAAAACCATCTTTCCCCACTAGATTAGATAAAGCGGCACATAGGTCGGTAAATCTGATCACATTTCTGACATATATTGGGGGAGGTTTAGGGTCACGCTGCGGTGTTCGAGATGTAGCATCCACTTCGTCTAAGACCGCAAGAGGGGAGAATGGGTTATAAGATAATACTCCAGGAGGAGCTTCAGTAACGTCTGTTGGATGAGCCCTAGAGTTTTGGGGACTTGTTCCAGATGCGGTAAGAATTGTTTCATTCATTGATTTAGGTGCAAGCGTTTTAGCTGATTTCGTTTGCCTTTTCTTTGTTTTTGGCGGCTAGTTAACAATGGTGCTGCTTCTTTTCTTTGGAATAGATGCTATTGATTCGTTGTCCGAGCTAATGGCCTGTTTGTCGTCGATACGGTCCATGTCAAAGACCATAAACACCTTTTAATATATATATATATATATATTGTATTTAGAGGTTATTTAGGTGCTTTACAAATAAAATAAAAATAAATTAAAGTTTCACTACTTTTCATAACTGTTAAAAAGTAAGGAAAAACCATTAATAAATTGTCAAAACTGGCACAATAAAGTCCCAATAATTAAACAAAAATGTAACTTACACAGCACAAAATTATAGCGAGTTGTTTACACAATGGCTAAACAGCTGGGTCATGTTGAAACCTAGAACTTAAAAATTAACCTACAGAAATCAAAAATTGTTATATTCATTTATCGCAGAGAGGTCATGAAAGAAAAATGGATTTATGAAAATGAGCAAATAGAAATCGTTAATAAATATAAATATTTGAGTATATTTTCAAATCTAAAGCTATCTTTTGCAGAAAATCATAGATACTTAAAAAATCAAAATGTGGTCTATACTCAGAATGGTGCCAACTAATGGAAAATAACATGGTTTCATTTGGTGCGAAGTTGAGAGTGTTCAACATTAATATTTAATCTTAGAAGTGAATTTTACATTCAAGTTATAAACCTTTTATTAATAATGAATCTGAAGAAGTAATTTTTGTCTATCTTGTTTGTAATTTACAAGAAAAAGAAGATCTTTATCATTTCCTCCTTGTTTGCGCTAAATATTATGATGTAAGAATAAAAATATTTAAAACAGCTAATTTAAGTAAACAAAACATGTTGGAATTTTTAAGTGGGACATATTGATCTACATAGGTGAAGTACTCTAAATTAGCTTACGACCTTAGAAATTATTTGTTAAATATATAATACTAATATTAATTATCTACTTAGTATTGCAACAGAAGCATAAAACATTTTTAGTTTTCATTTATTTATTTTATTATGCATTTATGTTCTAACATATTTTTTCCTTATCTTAAATGTTTCTTATTAGTTAAATTAATAAGACTCCTCTGAGGCCTAAGCCAATGAGAACGTTTATGCATTTGTCGGTTAAGTTTTTGTAACCTTATAAAAATGATGAATAAGATTTATCTATCTATCTACTAACTCATATTAATACTCAATTAAAATCCAAGGCCAAGACCCAAGGAATCTAACCCAATACGACGATACACAGCAGCTTTACGTCACGCCTCTAACCACTCAACGTGACGTCTGAGAGCTATGTATCTATGTTTACAAAAAATTTACTCTAGCTAGGTCGTGGAGACAAAAACTGTAACTTGTAATTTTCTCTTAAAAAGTTTGATTTTATAAATCATTTGAAATTGAGCAATAAAAAGTTCAATAATAAAGAATGCCTCTAAATTTTCCTAAGTTAACAGGAAAAAAATCTGATGTGAAACACTCACACAACTTTCTCTTACTCCAGTTTAAAACTTGTAATTGACAAACTTTAGTTAACTTTGTAGTTACTTGTAGTTGACGAAATTTAATGAAATTCGTCTATGTTTTGATACAAAATCACAAAAACTTATAAAACTGTTCAGTAAAAACACACTTCCGGTTTACTAATTTTCTTGTAACTCGGAATTTTGGCAATCTACTTATTTCTAATTAATTCTGTCTAGATGGTAGAATTGTATAATCAACTAAGATAGCACTTTAGAGGCAAACATAACCCTACCCCTACCCCCAAAAACCGCTTATATGTGGAGAAATGTGTAGTCCACATACTCAGTTTAAAGAAAATCGATGAGCCGTTTTAGAAAAATAGTTTTCAGTAAAAACGCACTTCCGGTCATCTGATTTTCTTCAAACTCGAAATTTCAAGAACATATTTAATTCTAATTAATATTATTTAGATGATAGAATTGTGTAATAAACTGAAATAGCACTTTAAAGGATAACCTAACCCCACCCTTCCCCCAAAAGTGCCCTTAAATGCATTTTCCCGGAGAAATATTGCAAATAAAAATTATAAATCCTTGTATATGTAGTTGATATACGAAGTTTAAAGAAAATCGTTGGCTCATTTTTGATAAAATGGCAAAAAAGTGAAAAAACATTCGGTAAAATGGTCTTCGGTTGATGAATTTTGACAGACAAGGTATTGTCGGACCCTATGGTGCTACCCAAACGGAATATCAAGTTTGAACTTTCTGCGATTTTTCGTTTTTGAGCTATCCTGTTTCACATCATACACACACACTAACACACATGCAGACCATTTTCAAATCCTCAAAACGGATATTTCCGGTGAAAACTCGATATCGTAAATTTGACACGACTACAATACTTACTAGGAGTAAGAGAAAGTAAAAAGGCAAAATTCTAATAATAATAAAAAAATAATTACTACAACATTGTTCTAATTTTTTTAGCATTCGTTTATGAAATTAGGGGACAATTTAAAAAAACAATTTAAAAAAAAAAACAAGTAAAAAAACAGAATAAGATAATATGAACAAGAGAAAAGTTGTTTAAGCGGACGTATGGCCTCATTTAGTAGTGAAGGTCCGTAGATTCTCACACAGTGTTCATTTACATTACTGTATTGCATCATACATCGCGTAACACTGAACGTCAGACAAGAAAACTGTGCTTAATATTGGCAATGTATAGAAATGTGAAACTTACTATTCTAACTGGAGTTTCCTATATAATTCTTTTCTTTGTTTTAACTAGTTAATTAAGCAAATGTTAGTTTAAATAGATTATTTGCAATAAATCTAGCGTGAAACTCACGGCTTTCTCTTACTTCAATTTTCTTATTTTTATCAATTTTTTTCAAGTTGGAATTTTTGGTTAGATGTTTCTTCTTTTTTGGCCTGGCTTTTTCTCTATTCGTTTCTGTCGGTAATCTAGTATTTTTTAAATTTAAAACTAGATAATATTTTTTTAAATAAACACTGAGATTCAAAATTCCATGAGAAATTCAAATTTGAACATACAAAGTAGTAATGAAGCTAATAAGTCAAAATATTCTTATCGTTATTTTATATGTATAGAAGGTTCTCAAAGCAACTTCAGCCAGCCTCCTTAGTTTACCTCATTTGTCTAGGAGTTGTATTGTGGATATCCTTGAGGTTGAAAACTAACCTTTCAATCGACGATGAAGAGGAGCATCTTCTAATTGCCCTCAGTTTCGAAAAATATTTGAATTCAATATATCCCCTCAATGTATTTTTTGAACACCGAGCAGTTTACCTTAACGAAGATATCACTATGTATAATGTCTCCAGTGTCAGATCACATAAGAGCATAAAAAAGTGCGAAAAAATTGTCCTATTTATGCTCCGTTCCAAAACAATTCCTAATATCTCTTCAAACTTTATTACTAGCCATATAAAACTGATGTTTCGAAATCACTAATTGCTAATATTAAAAAGAAAAGACATTGATTTAACTAATTACTGAGATAACTGTATTATATGTACCCCCAGTTATTAAATAGAAGTTCATACCAACCGTTAGACAAACAATTGTGAAGATGTACCCTTTAGTGTCCTTGGCATTTATGATTGAGAAATATACATTAGAAAACTATTAATGGCTATCTAGAAATGAAACCTTGGGCACTTCCAATGGTCTTCAGTCACTTCAAGGGAGTGCGGTTTATATGGAGAACGTGAGAGTATATATTTTCAGTTAAACGCTGCTTGCTTTCTACAATATTTCTTAATATGAACATTAAGTTAACAAAATAAATACCGTTCATGTGAAATAAAGAAATAAAATGATATAATTAAGGCGAGAACAAGATATTTTCTAAAAATACGATAATGTCTCGTTTGAGGCTACTTCATAAGAGTTTGTTAAGGCCATTTTTTTTTCTTTCATCCACAGGATGGAACAGTTTGACTCATGCAGAAGTGAGCGTAGCAACATGTTGGTGTATTGTTTTTGTCAGGTTTGCAAGACCTTGGTGATCCCCCAACTCAATCCTGGGGATGTCGATTGATTTTAGAGAGGTGTCGTTAGTTTTTTTATCTAAATTAGAGGCAGTGGCGGAAGCACATAAAAATTTTTAAACTAATATAAATTTATTTAATATAAATTATTTAATATGAATATTATTTATTTAAATTTTGTGTTTATTTTTTTATTTATATATTTATTTAATATTATTTATTTAATATAAATATTTAAACTAATATGCGAGATTCGAACAGGGAACCTCTCAGTTACAAGTCCATGCTCAATAATCACTCCACCAAATCCGTGCTTTTCGTTCTCTAATTACAGTTACCTTTAAGAATTCAAAACAACTATATACAAGTGGCTTTAATGTTTTTTAATTTATTCTGACCGAAATATGAATGACTTCTGCAAATATAGACTTCACAATATTCATATGACTTTCTTATACCGCACTTCTCAGAGTGCTAATTGCAAATTTTCTTAGAATTTGAAATTTTTATTTACTTAAGTTAATTTTTATTTTTTTTTAAATTTAAGGCGTCTTAACATCTGTGGTCATTTGCGCCCGAGCTTCTCAGTGCACTGCCGGCCTCCGGACAGTGTTCTCTCGTTACAGACAACACTGTCCATGACCGGACAGTGAGCTGTAGAGGCTCCTAGGAAGAGAAAATCTAAGGATAGCATCTAAGGGATCTCCGCGTTGCTAGTCCAGCGCGCTGATCTAATCCCTTCCCTACTAAAGTTAATTGTTCTCCTTATTATTATAGGAGCTATATGTGATTTTTCTTTTATGCGGTTATCTCATACCCAATCACTTAATACCTAAAAACACTATGCTCATACTAAAAACACTGTGCTCATACTTTGGGTGCCTCAAAATATCTATTTCCGATGAAAATTCAATTTCGATAATGATTAATATTCCCTCTTCCAGCAAGTAAGAGAAATAAAAAATGGGTTTAATTGTAATTCAGTTCACTTGTATACTAAGAGCATATAATATATGTTGCTGAAATATCTGCTATAGGTCACGCATAATTAGTTTTCTTAACAAGAAAATATGATCATATCTTTAAAACTAGCAGACACTTGTAGCCCAGAGTAAAAAGACTATATAGCCTGACACCTCTTTTACGTTTTGATGAACGAATTTTAACTAGTAAATAAGCAGATTATCTTATATCAAAACGCAATCGGTGGTCAAAAAAAAAAAATTGTTCCAAAAAATAGCCCATTACTATTAAAATATAAAATTATAGAACTTTTTTTTCTTTTTTTTTTTGTCATTTAAATATCTAAATTATTTCAAACCGAATAAGGAGGCAAAATATAATTTAATCATTTCGAAAAAAAATACTTTTATAGCCAAAATAACTTGAAATAAACTTGTAGAATTTGGGCATCAAACAAAGAAGAAATGTACTTGATCATAAACAAGTGCATCGTTAAAACATTAAAATGTTTAAAGAAAAAATATAATTTTAATGAAAACATAGTTGAGTACAACTACGTATAAGGAAATATTCCAACAAAGAATGGCATCTCTGTTTAAACAAATCTATGGATAATGCCACATTATTAATTTATAGCTGCATTACACTATAACTGCCACTGTTTTCAGTAAGTCTTAATTAAAAAAAAAATGGAAATTTCACTGTTACGTGAAGTTGAATAAATCATTTCAAGTGAACCAAATGCCAATTTTTTTTCTACTAAAACTTTAAGGGGAACTTTTATTTTTCAAACATTTCTTGCACTGTTTAAAACAACTGTTGAATAAGAGATTATCCCTTTCACTCAAATATTCCTTTAAATGTTAGTATTCACCCTAGAATGCTATAATCGAGGAAAAAAGGGCTTTTCCTATAAATCATCATATTATTTTCAATCGCAGAAGATAATTTCACACTATTTTGATTTTAGATTTTTCTGATGTAATTAATAACAAGAGTTTAAACCAAATAGGTGTCTTAGTTTAATTAGTTACTTTTGATAAAATATATATGGAACCAATTTGCTGAAAATCCGTTACTTTCATAACCAATATAACTAGAAAGTAAACAATATTAAAAATTTATCAAATATTTTCTTAATCTTTAGAAATTATTATCAGGTTTTAGGTATCCACTTTGAAGTGCATAGTAGAACTTTTTCAAACATCTTATCCTAGACTTTCAAAACAGATACAAAGTTAGTCTTTCGTTAGACAAGTGAGATTCACTAGAATTCCAAGACCGTATCTTTTTATCGGAATGGAGAAGACCAAACACATTGTACCAAAACGCTTGAAAATTGTAGCCTGTCTAATTGAATTTACAATAATATATTTATGTAGCTCATCTCAAAGAACAAAGGGTCCACTTGTACACTAGATGAATTAATGAATTTCAACATCATTTAATTATTTACTAATTATTATTATATTTTAATATATTATTAAACTCTCAAGACTACAGGTTAACATTGAATTTATATGTTACAATCTATTGACTAAATTCTATTAATAAAATTTCCCTCTTTAGAACTATATAAGTTTTCTAGTGAATACTGCTTCTTGGAGAAGATAAAATGTTGATGAGAACACAAGTGAATCACAATATTATTAATTTTTTTAAATAAATATTTCTTATTAGAAAAAAATTGATGGGGGACAATTAATCCAAGCTAATTTACTTCAAATTACTTACTAACTTTAAAACTGTAAATTATTAAAAAAATCAGTCATTTTCAAATTGAAAATCAAAAACATTTTAAGGGAAGGATTTAGCTAAGTGGTTAGCATCCTGGACTCCCACGCGGAGGATCCGGATTCGAGTCAGCTGTGCTACCCATAGATTTTTTCTTCCCAGAGCCTCTACAGCTCATTGTCCGGTATTGGACAGTGTTGTCTGTAACGAGAAACACTGTCCGGATGCCGGCAGTGCACTGAGAAGGCTCCGGGTGCCAATGACCATAGATGATGACCCGCCTTAAATTAAACAAAAAAAAATTTAAACATAAGTAAAAAAAATATAATCAAAATCAAAATTATTTTTTTCAAATCAAAATTAAAAATAAAATTTATTCCCAAAAGTGGCCGAACATCACAGTCTATTTTCTAAAAGGTAATTTCCTTTAAATTGCTCAAAATCAACATTTATAATTAAAGGGCAATTTCAATTAAATTTCATATTTCTAAAAAAGCAAAATAAGGTAGATATAAAAAAATGAAAGAAACAAACATATGCTAGTCGCTGACTTATTTTAATCAAGATTATAGTATTGTAGTTTCCAACAAAGGCAGGGGAAGCAGGTGTCATGAGAGCATTACTGCGGACCATAAGCACTGCGACATAAGCACCTGCAGCCCTCCTAGAAAATAACAACAAAAATTAATTTTTAAATTTATGATAAAAAATAAAAATAACTAAACAATCTTTGCATAATTATTATTTAAATACCTCAATTAAATCAGTTTTTAAAAAAGAAGTATTTCATCAACCGCTTGCTAATTTGCAGTGTCAAAAAATGGTCATATTCGGTTATTTTCGACAAGCTCCGTTTGCCTTAATAATGGACCCAACTAGTGCAATAGTAGCTGCTCGCCGGGCAGCGTTAATTGAAATGTGCGATCTAATAGGTTGTATTGAACAAAAAAATATTTTTATTGTGTTCGTTAAAGTTTTAACGGCAAAAGATTTTTTTTTTATTCAATAATATTATTTTTTATAGAATAACAATATACAATAAAATAAATATTATTTTATAGGTTTATCAAGATTAGTGTTGAATATTTGGGGGAAAAAAATGTTCTCATTTGCCATTACCCAAAAAAAATTGAAATAAATAGCAAAGGTCGTTTCTAACATTATAATTCAGCAAATAGCAGTTAGTAAAAGGTTTAAATAATTTTAATGAAAAAGTTATTCAAAAAATTTATGAAGCTAAATCTCCAAGAATGAATTTTATATTCAAATAATTATTTTTTTTTTATATTAGTTATTTGAGAAATCATGTTTTGCATAACAGAAAATATCTTAAAAAATATCCACTTCAATTTATTTTTAACATGTTCCGTTTTACTCATGCTGCAGCCTCACTTGCCAACTTCACGAGTCACCAATGCTGCGGAGCTAAGGAAATCCTGAGCGAACAACATGACCCCTTCTTTGAAGGCCTTTGGATGCTATGTACTCCCCTACCACCCGTCATCATCGTTCTAATTTCTTTAACAAAACAGTTAAATGGATGTTACAACTAACACTATCTGGTGAAGAAACTGTCGCAAAAACATTTTTTAAAGTGAAAATTTAGCCTTTTTTAACATTTAAATGCCAAATGATCAGATCCCCTTAGACCAAGTATTTCTGGCAAAATGTATCTATGCATACGGCTTAAGTTCGTATTATAATTTGGATTTTACATACAATTCGCTGACAATTCATATGGAACCATCCAACCAGAATTTGTTAGTTCAACTTCAATTTCTTAGAAAGGTTTTATGTGCGTAAAGTAATTTCGAATTGCCTGATCACAAAGGCATCTAAAAAATAGAAATATTGAAATTGGTATGGTAATAATATATAAAAAAAAATGCTATCTTATTTACTTAGTAAAAATTATTATAACCGAAAACTTATTGGGTTGTCAGTCATATTCTAAAATTCTTGGGCGCTGAGTTCTTTTGATTAAGATACTATAATCTACAATCTTCTGGACACTTGGCAATACAATGGAAACAACCTTCTTCCTCACTGAAGTTAAATAGGCTACAAAATAATAGTTGCTAGTAAATGAATACTTATTTAAATATACAAGTTCACCTCGAACTTTAATAACCCAGCCTATCGACCTTGCATCCCTACTATAATTAATTAATTAATTGGTTATTTATTGATAACTGTTTGTATAGTGGTCAACGCTGACTACGGCACAAATCTTGAATCAATTCAATCCAGCACAAATTTTATTAAGAACAACGGTTCTTAACAGTTTTTTTAATTTGTCATACAGTTCCGAGATATCCACACCACCACTTTAATACATCCAAAGTCACATCACAAGAATTACATATCCTTTCCCAGTGACTGAAACAAAATATTTTATGACCTATTAAGATATAAATTTAGATACCTCCGTGCTTGCAAAGACAAACATCTGTATATATACACTTCAGATGAGTTTCAGTGTGTACAGGTATCGGAACAATATAGTTTCAAGATAAACAATGAAATCCGAAATGTAAGCTAGCAAATATTCTATTTTATAAAACGTGTAAGAGGTAATTTCCACTAAATTGTACATTGAGTAAATACAGAATAATATTATTAAATTTTGAGAGTTTATATAACTTTCAAGAAATAAGTGGTAAAATGAGGTACGTTTCTTGCTAAATGCATCAAATATTTGAAATTACAATTACGGTTTATAAGTGAAAAACAACTTACTTTAAAGGATTTATACATGATATGATACAATACATTAAATTATTAACAAGTCTGCAATAAGCTAGTTAAATTTCCAAACCATATCTACTGATGCCAGGGATAAGCACAATGGATGGAAAAAACTAACACTCAAAAAAATATTACATATATATATATATATATATATATATCAAAAGCAACGAATATACCCGAAGTTTTACAAACGGAGGCGAGGCTAGCTCGTACAGACTAATGAACAATGGCCAGTGGCAGCAAAGAAGCTCCCTAGCCAAGCACTTGGACATTATTCAGAAGGTTGACCCTGGCCCTATCTCCAAGATGGCTGGGGAGAAGTGCTGTCCAACAATCCACTTTGAGCTCCCCTTCCAAGTGATATTAACGTCACGATCGGAATGGGCTAAAAGTTGGGAAAAACGGGGCTAAACTGGAGGATCCTGGTTCACGGATGGGTCCAAAATGGCCTGCGGAACTGGAGCCGGAAATATGGAGTTAAGCCAGAGGTACGCATTGCGAGGTCCCTCGGTGGATACTCCACGGTTTTCCAGGCTGAAGTTTATGCAATAAAGATCTGTGCTGAGGAGAATTTGCGTATGGGCTCTAGGAATAGAGAGATATGCATCTTTACGGACAGCCAGGCTGCGCTGAATCACTTCGGGCATTCAGAATTACCTCTTCCCTGGTCAGGTAGTGTAGAGACTCCCTGGAGGTATTATCCCGGCACAACAAAGTTCGGCTAGTATGGGTGCCGGGACATAAGGGGATTAAAGGTAACGAAATAGCCGACCAACTGGCCAGGGAAGGAGCGAATAATCCCTTCTGTGGGCCGGAACCTGTTCTGGGAATAGCCAAAAGTATGGCGAGGGCGTCTCTGAGAGAATGGACTCGGAGAGAGCATAATCGTCACTGGCGGCTAAGTACTGGGGCAAAACACGGCAAAATGGTCATGCCAGAGCTGTGTAGAAGAAGAACCAGAGACACCCTGGGTCTAAGCAGGTATCAGATTTCTCTGATAACGGGCCTGTTTACTGGGCATGGTAGGTTCAAGAAACATCTGCACAGGGTGGGACTGGTGGATTCAGAGCGCTTGGGTAGACTGTGTCAGGAGGAGGAAGGGACGGCCTCTCACCTGCTGTTTGATTGCGTTGCAATCGGCAGATTGCGGTACGAGATCTTCGGCACTCTGAGACCGGAGGAAATCGTACTTCAAGAAGGACTGGTGGGGAGGGTCCTGGACCTCATGAAGAGGGGGCTTTCTCTACTAGGGGAGGGGTTAGACAATAAGCCTCAATGAGAGGCTGCAGTGCCTGGGTTTGAATCCCCCCCTACATCATTCTAATTCTAATTCTACCCGAAGTTTACTGAGTAAGCCTATCGTCTGACTAGTCATGGGAAATGTGTTAAATCTCTCAAGTCAAGAACATTGAGGTTTGGGTTACCAAACCTAACCTCATCTAACCCAAATGTGTTTGTTCACTTTGTTTTTCACTTTGGTGTTGCTCGTAGGCAACCTACGAGTTTAATTCTACAAAACCGATTAGGCCCGAATGTTAGAAACTACTAACTTTTTTAGAACAAATTGAAATGGCTCTCTATAATTTAATTTGTATCCTTCTTTGACTTATATTAATTTCACAAAGTAGTAAAATTCATTTCTGTATTTCTGAGTGTTTTATTTTTTATTTTTATTTGTTTTTAATTTAAGGCGCGTCAACATTTATGGCGTAAGCATCTAAGGCCATTGGCTCCCGGAGCATCTCAAGTGCACTGCCGGCCTCGTTACAGAAACTCTGCCCATCATCGGACGGACAGTGAGCTGTAGAGGCTCCTAGGAACAGAAAGTGTAAGGGCAGCACAGCTAGACGAACCCAGAACCTCTGCGTGGGAGTCTAGTGCGCTAACCACTAAGCAATCCCTTCCATTCGTATGTTTTATTTAAAAGAACAATTGTGAACAGATAAGTTTTTTCTAATGGCATGTTAATCATAAATCCCCAAAGTTTAAACATTTATGGTTAAATTCATAATCTTTAATGTAATCAATAGTTTCGTTGATTCAATAGCATTTCGCTTTTTATCTACTTTAGAGAATTGTAAGTTTTCTCAATTTTAATACTGAAAACAATTCTTCATACAATTTTTTTTTTTTTAATGCACTACGACCTTTCGATCATGCCTCCTGGGTGCCGCAGGCTGCCCACAGCACCCAAGCAGATGTCTCACATGAACGTCCTTTCTACAGAACCACCATCAGGTTAAGATCCCTAAGGAATCCTAGTAGCCTGACGGGCTCTAGGGAATATATCCCCGTCCTCCACCTGGTAACTGCCCAGGTTCTTGAATCTTCTCTGAGAGGCAGCCTCGCAGTCCGTTAGGAGATATAATGGAGTTTCCTCCAACTCCCCACAGAGTCTGTATGAGCTGTCACTTCCCAAATCCAGCTTCGACAGGTGTTCTTTGAGTCGGCAATGCCCCGTGAGGAAGTCCGTAATAACGCGGAGTTTCTTCTTACTCAAGCCGATGCAAGCCTCCGATCGTTAGTTATAATTTCCCAGGCAGATCTGCGGCGGGAGTTTTAGAGTTGAGACCTTTTTGCCTCCTCCTCCTTCCTAAGTTCTTCCAAGAGAAACTGGTTGCTGACCTCACAAAAAGGATCCGGCGCTAGAAGCGAGGTCGCAGCGCCTCTCTCCTCCAGGGCGTCAGCCATC
Organism: Triatoma infestans; assembly: GCA_011037195.1. Taxonomy (NCBI): domain Eukaryota; kingdom Metazoa; phylum Arthropoda; class Insecta; order Hemiptera; family Reduviidae; genus Triatoma; species Triatoma infestans. The sequence goes on from JAAEAF010006727.1 coordinate 22,605, forward strand.
TCATTCCCTTCAATGCCAACATGTCCTGGCACCCACCAAAACGTAACTTTATTTTTTTTTCCTTATGCCATTTTGACTTAGGCTATTCAGCCATTTTATGTCGCACGCCCCAATATAAAATTGATAATCGGTAATAGGGGTTATCTTCGTCATTAAAGAGGGATCTAAGTCCCTAATTCAGGACAAGCGTCAAGGTGATCTGCGGACATGTCATCCTGAAGGCATATTGGACAGACTGGGCTCATTGCCAATCCGACGCGATGTAAATGTTTTTGGAGGTAATCGTGGCCAGTCAGCAATCTGAAACAGGCCACGGATACTCTGCGGGGTAGTGTAGGTGGGATTCATCCGTTCTGTGACAATAACTGGGCCCACTGTTTTCCTGCGGTCTGCTGCCGGTATCTCTCTTGGGTGGATCTCTGAATAGTGAGTTCTATCAGGCGCTTGGCTGTGCTTAATGTAAGTGGAGCGGTCGGCTGTTCAGACCGCGCGTCCTCCCCCGCAAGCCTGTCGGCCTCTTCATTACCGGGGATTCCGCAATGCCCAGGAATCCACTGCAATACCACATTAATTTCACGAGCTATCAATTGGTGAATCCTGTCCCGGCTGTACTGAACAGGGATCGAGCTAGTGACAGCCGTGATCGCTGCTTGCAGATCTACCAGGATCACAAAATGTGAATCCGATCTTACTCGTATTTCATCGAGAGCAAGCGCAATTCCCTTCACTTTGCCATCAAAATTTGTCGCGATACTCCCCACAGGACATGCGCACTGAAAATCTCTACTATATACACCTGCTCCCGCGTTTGAGTTGGGCCCCAATGACGAACCATCAGTGTAAACCCGCAGCCATCTCGATATTGGGTAACGCTCCTCCAGTGTTTCCAGAGCAATGGCTCTAAGTTCCAAAAGAGAGACCTTCCCTTACTGACCGGCTGGCACAGATCCAATCGACATTCCGGCGAAAAGAGTGATGGTTGAATTGGCTGGAATACCTAGCGGTTCTCAAGGGGAAGCCCCCCCAAGAAGCTATGATGTTTTCTACCGCCACAGTGAAGTTAGTCTGTGTTTTTTTTTTATTACTTTTTTATTTTCCATCATGCTCCGCTCAAACAGCACTACATGAAATTTACAAAATTACATAATACATAATAGTATAATACACAAAGCATTAACACATTAAAACTACGTACATGGCTATAAGCATATCTGTAAACATGACAATCTGTAAAAATTCACTCTAAACATGACAATTTTCTCCATCAACACTATCAGTAAAAATATCAATTATATGAAATCTCTCTTGAAAGTTGCTATTACGTTTCACCTATGTTGTACAAAATAAGATTATTATTATTTTTAATTTTTAATTAATTTTTTTTTTTTTAGTCATTAAGAAATTTAAATATATCATTAATAAATTCCATAAAATATTTAAAGAATTCAGGTTGAAGCAGTAGCGACTTGCTAGGAGGCCAACTTCCTGTCTGGGTAATTATACGTTTCATTGGAACTGCCCTCGAAGGAGAAAGCAGGAACAGTCCCACAGGAGATGATCCACCGTCTGAGCCGAGAGCTGATCACACGAGCAGGCCGGGGATGTGATATATCGAATCTATGTAGATACGCTGCCATTTTCCCATGACCCGAAAGCAACTGGGTTAGCCGATAAGTAATTCTACAGTGTTGTAGTTCAAGGCGAGATGATACTGAAGGGAAGAACTCCCTTGTCAATACACCGGTGACAGAAGTACTCCAAGTTGCTCCCAAGTTCCAACGCTGCGCTGATGAGCCTACAATTTAAGGGATGTCTTCGGGAAGTTGTTATAACTGATTGGTAAATCCCTATCTTTTGAAGCTGCCTTTGCCATTTCATCAGCTTTTTCATTGCCAACTAAACCCACATGGGCTTTCAACGAAATAACACACTTTTGCTGAAGTTCGATTAATTTTTCTCTGACTGCCTCTATCAATGGATAGAGGTTTGTTGCATCTTGCAGCGAATATTTGAATTTTTCCTCCATTTTGAACATTTAGTTCTAACCATTCCAAAGATTTTAATATGGCTACCTGTTCCGCATGATTGTTAGAACAGCTCGCACCAAGACGATATTTTCCCACGGTCAAAACTGTTTCTTCCCGGAACACAACAAAAGCACACCCAGCGTATGTATCTTCCTTGCTGCCATCGGTGTATATTTCCAAATCACAAGTTGTGTTAAAATCCTGTTTTATTAACGGATACCTCTCAGGATGTAGCCACCTCTCGAAACGAATAGGTTTGTCCAATAATGGTCCATCTTTTCCATCAATCATTCCGCCCGCCTGGATAGCGTCCACAACCACTTGTTCTTGTATCTTAATACAGATCGGCAGAACTCCGGCGATCATGCAAGCTGCATTGTATGAAATAGTCGTATAACCCTTAATTTTCCTCAGCAGAAACAGTCTATGAACCCTTTCGATTTTTTTCTTGTTTTTTTTTGTCTCAATGCAGCATACCATATAGGGGCTGCATAAGTCATTAATGGAAGAAAAGCACCCTTATATATAATGTCCAGTGCTTCACTTGCAAGTCCCCAATGAACCTTTGCTGCTCTAGAAAGTAGGTTGACGAATCGCCAACTCTTCTCACAGATATGCTGTACATGGAGTCCCAACTAAACTTCCCGTCCAAGATTACTCCAAGGTATTTTAAGTTTTCCACCATTTCTAGTTTCTCCCATCAAGATAAACAGCTAATTCTTCCCTTTCTGGTCTTTTCCTTCTGGACAAGTGCATTATCTTGGATTTGGTTTTGTTAAAATAAACTTTGTTATTATATGACCATCTTTCTATAATACTTAAAATCCTATTTCCTTCTACACTGAGGTCCAAAACTGATTGCCCCGCCACCAGGATCAGCAGATCGTCAGCAAAAGCAATAATTTCACAACGACCTGGGAATGGGAGTCTCAAAAGTTCATCATACATAAGGATCCAGAAACCTGGACCGCAACAAGATCCCTGTGGGCAACCTCTTGTCACACACACCTCCCTCGAAAAAGAATTGAGGGCTAAATTTGCGATTCTATCTGAAAAATAACTTTTTGAAAGATACTACAGAAAGCAACCTTTCAGAGCTTCTCAGAATACTAGGCCACCACGCCGCATCAAACGCGCCCTGTACGTCTAAGGAGATTAGAAGAATATCCCACTTCATATCAAAGTAGTATTTTATAAATTCGGTAGCAGCTTTTAAGGCATTGACTGTTGACATCTGTGGTCTAAATCCGAACTGTCTTGTAGAGAGAGGTTCCTTAGAATTCACATGATGCATGATCCGATCTATCATAAGTTTCTCCAAAACCTTGCCAGCAATAGGCAGGAGACTGATGGGTCTATACGTACTCATGTCTTCTTGATTATCTTTCCCAGGTTTTGTCATTATTACTAACTGAGATTTTTTTTTATATAGATGGGAAAACTCCACGTTTTAAGCATTCTGCATAAATACAGGTGAATGTTGCTGGAAAAAGAATGAAAATTTCTATCAAAATTCTCTTGTTAACCCATCCCAGCCTGGTGCTTTATTTGGTTGCATGCTCCTTATGGCCCTTTCAACCTCGCTTCTTGAAAACAGTACAGCATCATCTGTATTCATTTCCCGATCTACTTCCAGTCTTATTTCTTTATGTAATGGCAGTTCTTGGAGCTCATCATCTTTTGGCACTAACTTTTCCATGATAAAGTGAATCGTCTCTTCTAGATTAGCTGTATATCGCCCATCATCCTTAAGTACTGTTGATATACAAGTACTTGGCCGCAATTTTCCAGCTGCTACTTTATAAATGAAGTTCCACGGGTTGTTAGCCGAAGTTGCCCTACAAAATGTTTTCCATGACTCCAACTTAGCTTCCTTTATTTTCAGTTGATATTGCCGTTTCAGATCAAAATATAATTTTTTTCTCCCTTCACGAAGAGGTATATTCCTGTACGTACGTTGGAACAATCTTCGCGAAGCATTAA
>JAAEAF010006728.1:0-83644 GCA_011037195.1 Triatoma infestans
TAAGTTGTTACATACAATAATATTAATATTCGCAGCCCTCTATAGCTTCTAGCTGAAAAGCAATGTAAAAAATTTGAACCCTCTCATGAAAAAGAAAGGAGGGAAAAATATCATATCAAGCACTATTCCAGAAAAATAACTTGGCAAATAATATGCCAAGAATTATCTTAATAGCTTGCCAAAGAAATATCATGTAGATAAAAGATGAATAAATATTTGAATTTTATTAAAAAATGAATAATATATTCATTTATTTCTAGTGTACTTTTTTTTTCAATTATAATGTACATCTAAGTAATTTTTTCAGTTTTTATGATTTTCTCCATAAAAACACCGGCGAATTTTATTAAATTTGGTGTACTAACTAAAAGTTTGTCGATTACTATTTTGAAAACTGGAGTAAGAGAAACTTGTGTAAGTGTTCCACACCAGATTTTTTTTTTTTCTAATTAATAATGTAACTAATTTATTAAAATTAATATATTTGTAGTTATAAACATGGCCACCAGATAACAACACCTACCGAGAAATCAATTTTATTTATGGTTATATAGTTTGTCACTAGGTGTCGCTACTTCCAAAGATTGTTTTTGTAAGTCCATTACGCTAACCAATTCCCATCCCTTCCTAAAGACGCATTTTAAACTATTGAAAAATTTTTTACATCAGAGGATGGCGCTGTGATCGGATGGCAAATTTTGGAACTACAAGTCCTATATGTAGATGCTTATGCTTTCTAGCGGCAATTACTTGAACTACTACAAATTCTAGTTTAAGTAAGTGCTGTTACCTGGCGGTGGTTTCGGAAACGATAATTTTATTCGTTTTCAACTATTTTTCTTTTTTTATTTCAACTAAAATGTAAACTTTGAATTTTTTTTGTTTGTTTTATAAGAATACAGTCCTGATTTTTTACTACAAACTTTATCTACAACAATTACATTCTTAAAGCGGTTAGAAAAAAGAAAAATTTGTTCCTTAGCTCTATCTTTTTTTATGTCTTTTATTAATTATTCAATTATTTGTTAAAGGGGGCTAATTGTGACTCTAAAAAATTGTTATTTTCTCTCTTATTAAGTTACATGTATTTATTATATTTAATACCGATTGGATGAAAGAATCCTTCCAAATAATTGTGAAGGGTGTTCTATCCCGAGACTTAAATTGTCCTGCAAATTGCCGTCACAAGGATTGCTTCTGGATTGATAGAGATCTTGCTATCATACAATGCAATCTTATTTAGGTAAATAGCATAATCCTCACTTCTTTATTTATCTGTAATATTTGTCACTAACCGTTTATTTGCAAATGAATTACACAATAAAGGAATGAAGGGTGATTGTTTTATACCAGATTTCTTTTCCCTAAATCGCGGCCAATAGACTAAATAAATTGAGCGATGTCAAATCTAGATTATGAGGGAAAATGCAGTCTTTGTCAACAGAGCATCATTTTGATTAGGAACATAATTTTTTTCTTGTACAACCTTTATTTGAATCTTATTTTTCGCATTATTTGTTTGTCTCAAAAGTTTTATTTACTAACAAATCGATTACTGTTTGGGGGAAAAAAGTGAATTATATTAATAATTTTTGTAAATGCAGTAACCCAATTAAAATTTTCACCGGCCGCCATTGTCAAGTATTTATTTCATCGTAGATAAGTAAAATAAAGGCCATCTGATGTCCTTTGCCAGTTTAAATAAAAGTACAGGACTCTTAATGCAAATAAAAATTACTCTCCTTGAACATAAAATAATTGTTTCCAACCTAATTATACAATATGTAACAATTTCAATACCATAAAATAAAAAACAAAGGTTGGGATATGGGCCTTTGTTCGATTGATTGGTAAGCTGTGTGTTAGCAACTCGACATTGTCGAACAGCCCCACTGACAATTCTTTACGAATAAAGTGTTTCTCTCCGGGACTTCATCAATCATCAGTTATTTTAGTAGTACTTTAGAGAAAAGCATATTGCTTATCAGTTATTTTAGAGATACTTTAGAGAAAAGCGTATTGCTACTGTTCCCCTAGAAAAATGTGGCAAATACAAGTGTTAAGAATTTATGTGTAGATAATTCAACGTTTAAAGAAAATCGTTGCAGCCAATTTCCAGAAAATCACGATAAAGTGAAAAAAAAAAAAATTCAGTAAATTCGCACTATCGGATGGATTTTGCCATGTGTGCAATCCAAAAAGTAAATTCTGGCAAATTGAATTAATTAACTGGATTTGTTCCTAATTTGCAAAGTTAAGCCTTTGTACTTCTATGGCTAGTTGCAGCGCTCGCTATAGCGGTTACTTAGCTCCGGACAAAAAAAAACAATTGCCGCCCCTTCTTATATATACACTACCTATCAGAAGTTTGGGATCAGTAAAAAAATTAAGTCATTTACTAAAATTCTTTAAAGAAAAGTGTAGTTACATTGTAATAAGAATTTTCCAGTAACTTGATTTATACGCCTATGCATAATACGATTTATGCATAATTTAAACCCCATTTAAATGGCACCTTTTAAAATAAATATTTTATTAACATAATATACCTAGAAGGATACCTTTATACGCCCGGAGCCCTTCTGCGGTTGCCCAGGAGCCTCATTCACGCTTCTATCAAGGCATGGATAGAAGACCAGCATCTGCGATGGTGGGAAAGAATGCCAGGGCAGAGACAGGCTAAATTCTTTGTTAAGACATTTATCTACATTCACCAGGGATCTACTGAGCCGTAGCCGAAGAGATATAAGGATAATAGTGAGTCTACTAACAGGGCATTGCAGGCGGCTGAATAGGCACATACACCATTTACTACAACGCGTTATGCCGTTTCTGCAGGGCCGAGGAGGAAACTCCGGCACTCCTTTGTGTGTGTGTGCCGGCCTGGCGAGGACAAGGTACCTTCAACTGGGGACTAGCAATCCCGAAGCCATGAGCTTCATGACGGAGCCACTTTCAGCTTTGCTAAGCCTGATTAAGAAGGCGAAGCTGAGGGATGCCATACCCAGGGGATAACAATAGACCTCTCAATGAAGGTCGCAGTGGAATGAGGCGTCGCCCTCCCCCATCTAATCCAACATAAATCCCTTTGAGAAACAATTTACCTCTTGAATTTGTTAGTAATTCACAGAGAATAATTTCTTTCAAATTATTGATTCTGTTTATAGATAAGACTTTGTATTGTTTGTCAACAAATCATTATTTACTTACTTTTTATTCTATTTTATTTAATTGGCATTAGTTCACTTCTTGAGTTTCACGAGTACATCTTATTGCAACGTTTTTTTTTCCTCTTTTGAATTATACATAATGGGCAAAGTTAAAGAACTGAGTGTTGCAACCAGTATTCCCATTTGAACTTTACATAACATAATGGCTGAACTTAAAATTTCAAAAAATGGTATTCACCGTGCTATCAACGGGAGACAACAATCACCAACCACAGGTGAGGATAAGTTCATTATTTTATGAAGTAAAAGAAACAGACGACTCACAGCTCCAAAAATCAGAGGGGAGCTTATTAAAACAAGGTTCGATGCCAATTTCTGTCTCAACTGTTTAAAGGCGACTTCGTCAAGAGAACTTCTTAATACGAAGAGTTGCAACGCTGAAACCATTACTAAAGGGTGCAAACAAGAAGAAACCTTCAAAGTGGGCTTGAAATACAAAGATTTCACAGTGAAAGGTTGGAGGAACCATTCAGCTCAGAAAAACTACATCCACAATGCATAATACCCACCGTTATGCACAGAAAGGGCACGGCCATGGTTTGGAGATGTTTTTCAGGCTCTGGAATTGGTGATCTCGTCCGTATTGACAGGATAATGAAAAAAGAAAATTATAAAAGCATTTTAGAAAATCACGTCTTATCCTGCGGTCAGCGATTGATTGGGGAAAAAAATCATTATGCAACAGGACATTGACCCTAAACATACTTTCAAATTATGTAGACAATACCTTAAGGGAAAAGAGGATGAAAAAATATTTGTCAATATGATCTGGCCGTCGCAATCCCCGGTCTTGAACCCAATTGAACTTTTGTGGGACGAGCTAGATGGAAAAGTTCATAACAAGCGCCCTAATGCTCCAAAGCTCTGTGGCAGATACTGTACAGTGTGTGGAGTAATATTGAATTCGAAACAATCAATAAATTGATTGAGAGAGTGCCTAGAATTATAAGAGAAGTAGTTAATCGGAGAAGTGGTCACTTTGATGAAAAAGCCGTTTAGTCGAAATTTATTTTTGGGAAAGATTTACACTTTGTAATGAATTTGTTATCGCTTATATTATTGTTATCTATATTATTGTATATAGATTAAATATAACATTTTTGAATTACTGACATTTTATTTCATTCATAACAAATCATTAAATTAACAGAAATAAATATAATACATTTTTATTCTACATGGTCCAAACTTTTTACCAACAGTATATATTTTTTTAAGTAAGTCTATGCATGTTCAAACACAAGCTGAAGCAGCACTCTTTTTGCGTGCTATTCTGTTCAGAAAAGTATATGCTTGTTCAAACAAGTTCTAGCATCGTCCTTTACAAATTCTGTAATAATTATTCAATAATAAAGTAAATATTTTTAGCTTTAAGACATAAACAATAAATACGCTACGTACTATAAATTTTTAGCGAACGAAAAAATCGATTAGTGAAATTTTTGAGTATTTAACATAAAAATATTTTTCCCACACTTACAGCCAAAATGGCGCCCCGGACAAATGTCCGGGTTGCCCGCCCCTAGAGCTGGCCCTGCCGCGGTACACATCCTTTGTGAGTATGCCGGTCTGATGAGGGCAAGTTTTCTTCAACTCGGGCAAGCAATCCTGAAGCCACGCACTTCATGACGGAACCACTTTCAGCTTTGCTAGGCCTGATTAAGAGGATGAAACTGAAAAATGTGCTATAATCTTAGGGGGATCCACATTAGACCTCTTAATGCAGGACGCATTGGAACGAAGCTTGCCCTCCCCGTCTGTCAATCTAATCTAATCTAATTATTGTTGTTTTAATCAATATTATTGATTTATTAATTTAAATTAATCCACACAAACGAATAATTGAAGAATATATAAGAATATTGTAATCCAATATAGTCTAAGCAACTATTAAAACCAAACAATTTTGCATCAAAATAAATCTTAAAACTCTGGAAACTTAATATCAGTCTTTGCCAAATTCTCTTTAAACCATTTCTCTGCTTTTAATTTAATTTCATCATCGAATTCCTTATTTCCACCAGCTTTACCTGAAAAATCATTACACTTATAAGATAATATGATAAATTGAAAATGTAAAAAACATTTAAGTTAAAAAAAAAAAAACAAATTTTATATAATTTACCTTTACGTATAAACCCTTGCGCTTCTGGATTAAAAGCACCCTTTGTTTTCCAAATCCTTGCAACTGTTACATTTTTACGAAAATTATCAACATGTAAATGATCAGCAAGTCTCATCACTTCATCATGAGTCATTTCTTTGTTTAAAAATTTAGCTACTTTTCTAATATTACTTGGCATATCCTATTTATAAAGTAATTATAATATTATAAATCACTAACTTTTTTATAGTTGGCCTGATTTTTATGCCTTTAGTCTGGTTTATCGAACTCTAGTATATAATCCTCCTTTTTTATTGTAATTTATTTGTTTAATTGTACTAATAATAAGTTCGTTTCCTTCATTATTGTTGTTGTGACAAACTAGATTTTGATTGAATTAGCACTTGCTTAAATTTTCATTTTTATAGTAATCTTTAAATACTTTGTGAGCTGCGCCACTTACATAAAATTAAGGACAATATAATGAATGGCTACAAACTCCAGGTTAAAGAAAAGTTTTTTGACAGAAAACTGTGCATTCCTTTGAGAAATTTTTATGGGTGTTTTAACATTAATATTATTTTGATGTATAAACGGCAAAATACAAAATGGCGGAAATGGATCTTTGCATTTCTGCTTCATTCTCTTTTGCTATCTTATTTAACAATAAAATGAAAATTCAGAATTTTTTTTTTTTTCTTTATAGCTCACATTAATTATATAAAACAATATATATTATGTTAGAAATAACATGATTTTCGCATTTCTTTTTTAAAAAAAATTTATTACACAATTTCATAATTTACAAAATAGCTACGGAGCAAAAATTAGAAAAAAATTCTAAACTAGATTTTTCATAAATAGAATTAGGTATAAATAATTAACCTATCACATCGTATAAGTGAACATGCCAGATATGTGCGCACATGTTAGGCCAATCAGAAATTTAGTATTATCACTAGGGCCACGCCCACATTTGACACCTTCAATTCTACACTGTGATTGGCTTATTATTTATAGTTATTTATTTCTATGAAAAATCTAGTTTAGAATTTTTTTACAAAAAAAACATGCAAAAAAATCAAGTTATATCAAACATAATATTTCCTGTTTAATTAATGAAAGCTATAAAGAAAAAAAAAAACACAGAATTTTCATTCCAAGCGCTGAAAAAAAGAAGGCAATATTAGCTAGGCAGAAAGGAATATCCAATACCTCTATTTTGTATTTTGCGTTTATACTAGTGGGGCATAATAAAATTGATGTTAAATACCCATAAAAAGTTCTCAAAGGGATTTACAATTTTCGTTTTTTTTTTTTGTTTTTTTTTGACCTGGAGTTTTCAGCTATTTATTATATTTTCCTTAATTTTATGTATCCATAAAGTATTGGAAGTGCACTTTAAAGATGGAAATCTACACAATCTAGTTCCTTATAGCATAAATAAAGGAATCGAATTAATTATTTGTGCAATTATACAAATAAATTATATTAGAAGAAGCATAATATATTAGAGTTCGAAAAACCTAGACTATGGAAATGTAGATTTAAATTAAAAATAAAAATAAATTTGCTGAAGTTAAAAACTACTTAAATTAATAGTAAAATTAATAGGAGAAACTACACTAAATAAAATTACTTTTTGGAAGAAACCATTCCAACTCATCCCCATTCGAAACTATTTTGACTGTTTACATATAACAGTCACATCACTCACTGACCAATTCTAGAAACCTCTTTTTCGGATTCAGATGGTACCACAGACAATTATTGCGGTGAAATTTGACACAATTCCATATTTCCTGTTACTAGCAACAATAGAAACTAAAAATATGTTAATTTAGAGATAATCTGATCATTTTTTAACAATTATTATAAAATAACCTACACGGACTAAATCCTCGTAGAATAGAAAAAGAAAATTCGGGAGGTGCCTATTCGCCCATCCTTCTTTTATATGTTCCCAATATGGTGAGTACATGACTGAAAAAATAAAATTATATAATTTATACTTAGTGGTAATAAACAGAATTATATCTACGTACCTTGTATAAACACATATTGAATTAGTGTTGTATTAAACATATTTTTTCACTTACGTAAATCTTTTTCAAAAAATTGCCAGAATGTCTTGAAGTCACCTTGATATTCATGAGATGTTATTAATTTGCAATGATGATAATATGAGACGGCTACATCAAATGGATTTCTGGCCACATATATAACTTTACAAGTTTCAAGTAAAGATGGTGGCAATAAACTAGGCGGTAGATGTGTTTTAAAAATTCTTGGTGATTTCATAGTCTTAGCCATTTCATAACCTAAAAGGAAAAGAGTGATAAGTCTGGCAGTGATATTTGAAATTATTAAGTTCCATCAACAAAAGTAATAAATGAGAATTATTAACTGCCATAAACTTTTTTATGAATTAGTGTTTACTGAATTGTACTTCACGTACTGTCTAAAATACTTATTATAATGGATGTGAGAAGGAGAGAAAATTAAAGAGAATGGTTTTTAGAGAAATAACTAGAATATATGCTGAACACTGTATAATGAAAGAACTCACAACTATTAGACTTTATAATAGAAGTTAGGTAGTGAGTGATATATATATAGAGACAGACTGGCTGAGTGAGAGAAGGTTGCTGACTGGTTGTAAACTTGTCGTAATCTGTTGTAAAACTGTTCTGAGCTATACTGCTCTCGCTCTATTTATAGAAGCGAATTGTCGTCGCTTCCTAGTCTAGGGAATCACTAAATTTGATTCATTTAATGTACATTTCTGCTCTTCTGGTCTTTTGAATGATTCGGATAATTTTAAACAATACCAAGTCTATTTAAAAAGCTGACAACATTCCAGAAAAAAAAAGAAAAAAGCAATTTAAAAAAAATATATTATCTTTTAATCAGTTATTCATTAATAACTATGCTTTTACTTATAGCGACGAGGCCGGTACAAGGCATACACCCGCATTTAAGGCTCTGCTGCCAGAAGCCCCTGCCCAGATTTAATAAACAAGATTCAGAGGAGAAAGATTTAGTTTTAACTCTAAATGATCTTATATTTAATAATAGTGACTTACAAAAAATGTCTTAATAATAAATAAATTTTGTAAGTATAATATAAATATGTTCAGATGACTGAAAATAATTAATATGAATGTGCATGGAAAAAAACCTAATGATTTTCCCAGAGGAAACAACCGGTTTAAAGTCAAATAATCAATCTCTGCATGTACGTTAGAGTAAATACTAATGAAGAAGGCAAGGCTAATGGAAGACAAAGTCAGGGAACAAGATTATTTAACTCTCTGAAGAGACGTTCATAAACAAGAAGAAAGGGAATGAAGAGAGCCGTATTTAACAGCACATTACTTTGAATCTTCACATCAAGACATCGAAGAAAACTCTAGGCAGCCGAATTAAGTGCTTTGTAAAATCAAAAGCAACACACGTCATACAAAATACGGAATATAATGGCTGGCTGTAGAGGAAATAATAAGACTCAGATAGTTCGGTCACCTAGTAAGCATGGATAAAGTAAGGAAAAGTCAGGATCACCTAAGAAGCAAGGGGTCATAGGGACTCTGTATGGGAACAGAGGCACAAGAAGACCAATTGCTAATCAAAGGCAACACGCGTCAAGATAAAATATGGAATATAATGGCTGTAGAGGAAATAATAAGAGAGAATAGACTCAGATAGTTCGGTCACCTAGTAAGAATGGATAAAGTAAAGAAAAGTCAGGATTACCTAAGAAGCAAGAGGTTACGGGAACACTGTATGGGAACAGAGGCAAAAGAAGACCAATAGCTATTTAGAAAAAACGTATTAAAGAAGCCTTCCGATTGAAAAACATAGACTGGAGCCAGAAGAGCTCAACTAATTGAAGAAAGAAATGTTCGGAAGGGTCTTATTAAGGGAATCCAAACACCAAAAGGTAGAATAGGTTATGGCTAAGAAGAAGAAAAATAAAACAATTTCGGGATGCCTGATTTTCAGTATGATAACACAGATTTGAGCTCAAGACATCCTGATGATAGGCGAACGCCCGAAACCAGTCGATCACCACAAAATGAAGCTAGCACTGAAAAAAAAAAACCACTGACCTTTGAAAAGTCATTAAAACTTGAATTACAAATATTAAATTCAAAGTTTGTGTTAATAGTCCTCACGCGTTGGCCTATGGCTAGCGCGCTCGGGTTTAGTGCGAGAATTCAGGGCTCGATTCCCGTAAGGGGCAAAGTCAGTGTTGACCCAGCATCGTGAAAAAAATTGGGAAGCTACAATTGGTAGCGCCCTAGGTAGCAAAGGCCGGAATTAAACGGCGAGGAAACTGCGGCGTGGTTACCACAAATAAATCGCTGTCTATTTTAACACACATTGTACATTTTAATAAATCGAATAAAGTTCCAGATCAACACCGGGTATCGAACCAGTATCAAACAAATACATTAGCTTTGCTGTCCACGCCTCTAACCGCTTAGCTTTCGTAGCATCTTTAGTAGTATAATTCAGAAACTAATTGGTGTTTATACTTGAATCACTAATAAATAAAATTATCAGTTATGGTGTTAATTTATAATATGTATGGGTTAACTTTATAGTATGTATTTTAAATTTACACACAACATCCGTATAATAAAGAAATGATCAAAAATAACTATCTTACAGGGAGCATCAACGTGTTTAAGTTCTTCCAAAACTTCAGGATCATTACCATTCAGTTCTGCCAAATATGCTTTATATTCATCATTCCACCTTATGCTGAACCTGAAAGAAAGTTTTGATATCAAAATTTAGGAACAAACAATTCTTTCGAGACATTCACTCTTGGACAAGGATGGCTTTTTCCAGCTGGTGACAAAATAATTTACTTAAACATTAATTGATTTAATTCATATAAATTAGTCAATTCTATCCAGAATTGCAAGGAATAATTGTGCAAGCTTTCACTAACCAGTCAGTGGCACAAATTATAAAGGTAGTTGTTACTATTTGCTAATGTACAGGTAAGTATGATCAGTTTTTCGAAGATAGTTAAAAATCTGACATTCCTTTTGGTTATGAAGAAAAACATGAATTAGAACATGAGTTAAAAAATTATTGGTCAAAATACGTCCGTCCAGAATTGCCTCTGAATATTTTTTGGACTTCTGTTTTGGAGTTTTTGAAAATGGAACATGATGAGTCTCAGAAAGAAGATAAACAAACATATTGAAAACGGAAAACAATTTGAGGGCTTCGGTAGGGCTGAATTTCCATTTCCATCAAGATATTGTGAGATTAATCAGAAGGCTATAAACTGAGCCTTGGTTTTGTGGGGTAGATTTCCTGATCCGATTTATCTAAGAGAGTGGCCTCCCAACATTAGTGAAATAGTGAAAAAACTATTTCACTCTAATGTTATATGTTTGGGACATACAAATATTCAGGCTATAAAATGGGATTTTTATATAAAATATGAGTGTTTCAAGAATTGTTTTTTATACCTGGATGAAATAATCTTTGGGCCAATACATTATATTGATATCATTTATAATTATAATTAATATTCTAGCATTATTAACTAATCATATAAAGATTCGCCAAAGAAATTTAAAAAAGCGTCTCATGAAAATTAATAAAATGAAAGATCAAAAATACTTACTCTAAAAATGGACATCTTTCGTATAATGGTTTTTTAGAAGAAGTTTCATAATCTAGATCATTAATTATCATCCATACTAGTTCCTGTGTCAACGTAGTACCTATTCAATAAATTATGTTTAAACAAATTTTAGAAAAAATAAATAATATAATTATAATCCATAATACATTATTATAATATAATAATCATAATAAAATTCAATTTGATAAATAGTCCCTGCACACAATATTTTGAATCTTTTTATATTAATAAATTGCTTCTTTAAACAAACGCAGAAAAGATAAGTGATTTTTGTTTCATTTTCTTTTATAATGTTGGGGGGGGGGAATTATGTGGACAAAAAAAGAAAAAAGTAATTCAATTAAAATTTTATCCAAATCCACTTCACTATTACCAATCCTCTTGCAACGATATAAAAGTTTGCACATTTGCAAAAAAAAATCGAAGTGAATGGGCAGATGTTTTTAATTAAAAAGATAATAAAATATGTGAGGGCTGAACTAATTTTTTCTAAATACAAAGTGATATTATATAAATAAATATTTCAGAAATAATAAACTTACCAGATTTCATATATGTCACAATCCATATATCATCGCTCCTTAAATCAAAATTGTATAATATATCCGCAATTTTTTCATATTTTTCTGGTATTATCCATTTCTTTGGCCCTACTGATACTAAGTTTGTCACTTTACCTTTAAAGTGTTCTTTAATAAATTCATCTTGTTTACCATCAACAGGTTTTATTTCATATGGGAACATTTCTCTTTTTCTTATCTCCATCTAAAATTTTGTGAATTAAAATATACTTATTGAAAATTTCCAACACAAAAGGCCAGTTAATGTTAAAGAAAAGTGTTAAATTTTCAATAGCCGATAAGAAATTTATAAAAATAGTGACCAATTTTAATGAAGAAAAACCTTTAAGTGCTAATGAATGATAAAATGAAATATTTGTTAATAAAACCAAATTGTTCAATATGAAATAAATAAAACTATGAATACACAGCAAATGAAACAATTATTTTAACTGCTAGCACTGTTCTTATCTTCAATCTAATACAAAGATAACAGATAATAGTACATTTTGATTTATGACTAACAGCATTAAATCAGTTTCATTATACCAAAATTTTTCTTTTTGGATATTCAACATTAAATAAAAACAAAAAAAATTATGTAACACTTACACGTCTTTCTCTTACTGAAGATTAAAGAATTATAAAAGACCAATTTTCATCGAACTTATAATTTTTTTTTCTAAATATTTACTTGTCTTCAATTTTATTTCAATAAAAAAAGGGAGAGTTACATACAAAATATTAAAACACAAAATAAAAGAAAAAAAAAATTATAAAAAAATACAAAATAAATAAAAAGAAAGGGGCAAAAATATAAAAAATACAAGATCTAAAAATATGAAAATAAATTAGGATAGAAATTATATGTAACATGTTCATTGTAATAGTTGTGTTTAGAAAGTTGTGGATGTTTAGAAATTAATAAACAAATATTTTCAAATATACATAACAAAACTCTTACTAAGAAGTAATCAAACAATAATAAAAATAAAAATATTACTTTACAATTATTATATAAAATTTAAAAGGGTCCATACTTCATACAAATTACGTGTTTTATTTTCATCCCAAAACTTATTTTTATAAAACTAAACAGATAAATAAAATATTTTTTAAATTTAAAAATTATTAGTTTAATTCAACAAAATTTACCTAAATACCAAAATATAATAAATAAAATTATAAATATTTTTTATTTCGGTAATTGTTTTAGGTTCTAACATACTTAAATTCATTTGTACTGATATTAAAATATTGTCTATAATATGTTTAAGAAAAGCATGATCTCTCTAATCTTCCTTTTAAACTTCTTTATATGAACTTTCTATAAAAAAAAAGTTTCAAACAAAAGATGATAGGGCACTGCATTCACAGTTAGTATATCAAATTTAAAGAAATCCATCGAGGTTTGTTTTGAGAAACGCAGAAAAATGAAAAAAAAAAAACGCACTTATAATTAATACTATTTAGATGATAGAATTGTATATTAAATTAAAACAGCATTTATAAATAAACATAACCCCTCATTCCTTTCCGATAAACCGCCTTAAATGAATTTTTCTAGAAAGTCAACACTAACCAATATATCCAGAAAATATATATCCAATATACAGAAATACTTCATCCGATTGTTGGCTGCTCAGCCATAACTTATAGAAAATACCATATTAAATTAGACATAATTCTATTCTTTACAGCATAGCTCCATAAAAAAATTATCTTGTCTAGAATTGCAACAAATTTAGAAGACCTTTAAATTTCTTAAGTGTATATGTTCTCTAAACATCAAACAGATTAAACTTTCTCCCAAATATTCATTATAAATCTCCAAATTGGTGCAAATAATCTTCTGCCCCGAAACTTGGTGTGAAACACTCACACAACTTTCTCTTACTCCAGTTCTCAAAAATTATAATTGACAAATTTTATAGCTACTTTATACCAAATTTAGTGAAATTTGTAATTTGTTCAAAAGGAAATTTGTAAAGTTATCTAACAAAGCCAGAATCTTTAAAACTATATTAAATTGCTACCATTCGCTAATAAATACCATTGACATGAATGAGCCACTGTCTTCGACGTTATTCCTGGCGTTGATCACTAGTTTAAATTATTACAAGGATTAATATAGGTTTATTACCTCTTTAGTCTTCTTGTAGTGTTCTGAGTAAGTGAAGATGTGTTTAACTTCCGAGTTAAAGGTGCTGTTATATAGTGC
Source organism: Triatoma infestans (assembly GCA_011037195.1). Classification (NCBI taxonomy): domain Eukaryota; kingdom Metazoa; phylum Arthropoda; class Insecta; order Hemiptera; family Reduviidae; genus Triatoma; species Triatoma infestans. Next base: position 13,790 of record JAAEAF010006728.1, read on the forward strand.
TGTGTCATGTTATTGTTTTAATTGCATCTAATTAAAGTAGATAATACAATGAATATAAATGGTGTGTTAGGTTGAACCTAATAAAGTAAGGTTTTGAAAACATAATTTGTTATGTAGTCTAGATTGATGAATAATGAATTATATTTTATGAATTAAATATTATGTACTAATTTTATTATTTTATTTTATTTTTTTTCTAATAACTTTTTTTTTTTATATTACTTCTGTAAATATAAATTGTATTTTTCTTATTTTATATTTAGCTTCATGCAAGTTGGATGATGTTAACCACTTGTTATTTTCTTGCCAATTTTTATTAATATACAAAGCTTCTTACTCTATTTTTGTTGCGGTTTCATTTTCTACATAATTATGTTAGTAAAGTAATAGTATGATAAATAAGTATAACATAAGTAACAACTTTAATTTATTTGACTAAATTATTCACTACAATTTTCAAACTAGAAATAGTTATTTAAATCTACAAAATAGTATTTATGTATTCGAACGATTGTTAATGTGAGATTCAGTAGCGGCTGGTATGTTTACCTATATTGCGACACTACAGCACATCCCCATGAAAAGGGAAAAAACTGAAATTTGTTTGAATAACTAAATAATCACAACTCATATGGATAATGAAATCTGAAAAACACTGGGAGTTTCCGGGTTTGAGACCGCATCAGTAGTTTGCTAGAAACCCGATGTTTCACCCATATTGCAGTGAGAGCCTCTTCAGGGTCCGTTACACACCTTCAAAGAAATAGAGCAACGAGGGTTGTAACGACCCTGAAAAGAGGCACATTGCAATTTGAGCGAAACCTCGGTTTTTTAGTAAACCACTGACGCGATCTCAACCTGGGAATTCAAGTGTTTTTTTTTTTTTTCATGAAAATGGCCGCGGAAAATTAAAAGATCATAATAAAACTTGTTAATAGTTCAGCCGTCAATGATCAATGATAATGCTGGGACAGCTTCAATTTAAATAAAGGTAAATCTTATGAGTTGACCTTGATTCCACAATTTATAATGGAATTATTAGATTTCACTATTTAATTCGATGTCTGAATAATCTCTATCGTTAAGTTACAGCTTAACTAGTCGTCGATATGCGTGTGCACTTATCACTACACAATGTAAATGAATCCAGCACTTCTCAATGGAAAGTGATTTTAAAAAGCAGATTTTTTTTTTAATGCTTATTTAAATTTATTTACTAACAAATCGATTACTTTTTTGGTTAGAAAAAAGTGAATTATATTAATAATTTTTGTAAATGCAGTAAGCCAATTAAAAGGTTCACCGGCCACCATTGTCAAGTATTTATTTCATCGTAGATAAGTAAAATAAAGGCCATCTGATGTCCTCTGCCAGTTTAAATAAAAGTACAAGGACACTGAATGCCAATAGAAATTACTCTCCTTGAACATAAAATAAATGTTTACAAACTAATTATAGAATATGTAACAATTTCAATACAATAAAATAAAAATAAAAACTATTAAAACATAACAAAAAAACTTTTAAAACTCTGGAAACTTAATATCCGTCTTTGCCAAATTTTCTTTAAACCATTTCTCTGCCATTAATTTAATTTCATCGTCAACTTCCTTATTTCCACCAACTTTTCCTGAAATACGTTACACTTATTAGAAAATATGATAAATTGAAAATATAGAAAACAATTAGATGAATAATTAAATAAGATTTCATTACATTTACCTCTACGAATAAACCCTTGCGCTTCTGGATCAAGAATTCCAGATACTGTTTTCCAAACATTTGCAACGGTTACATTTTTACGAAAATTATCAACATGTAAATGATCAGCAAGTCTTATCACATCATCATGTGTCATTTTTTTGTTTAAAAATTTAGCAACTTTTTTAATATTACCTGGCATATCCTATTTATAAAGCAATTATAATATAAAAAAAAATACAAAACAATAACTTTCTTAATATGATACAAGTGTGTGTATTTATATATATATATATATACACTCAACCTATCATCTCTCTCAATATTTTCACCAATCTATCAATTGGTGCAAAGCCGCTTGAAAATCTGTTTGGCTGAAATTGCAGTATTAACGCATGTCACGGGGGGCTTAGCCTCCATGGTACCTCCCTCTACCCGAGTAGAGGCCTGCCATAAAAGAAATATAAGAATAAATAAATCATATAAACTAAGGACAAAAATGTGTAGTTATAAAACTTGTATCCAAACAAGTTTTTAATAGTTTCAGAACGTTGAATTGATTATTCCTTATTTTGAACGACATTTCGACAACGCAACATATATATATCTACTTGTCCGTGGCTAAATAAGGTTTATCCACATATAGTCGAACATGATCAATACTCTGTCCTTGAGGCTTAATAATAGTTACAATAAAACCTAAAACTATAGGGAATTGTCGTCTGTGTAGAATAAATGGTAGTCTAGTTTGTATTGGTATCACCTGTATCCAATTTGATGCGTGGAAGGAAAACAACTTCATTGTACGATCACCAGTCATATTTTTTAACCGGTAATTGAATAGTGATGCAATTTAATTGTCCTTACGTGTTGGTCTAGTGCAGTGATGACGAACCTTTTGAGCTCGGAGTGTCAAAATTTTGAAAAATAGAAACATGATTCTCGTGGCGTGTCACTCATCAAGTTAATTATTTGTTTAATGCCATTTAAAATACAAAAGCCAAAATTATGAAACCAATAGTTTACATTTAGAGACTTGTCTTACATATTTCATTGACACTTAACATACAAAATCAAGTAATATATATATAAAATATAATTGAACAAAAACAGAAAAACAATATAAATTTATACAATTAGAAAATAAATATATATGAAAAATTAGTGACTTTTTTGGTGTGGTGGTTGGTTCCGCAGAGCTGGAAAGCATCAGAGACATTTTCCGTGGTAGCCTGCTTCATTTTGTGGTCATCGACTGGTTTCGGGCGTTCGCCCATCTTCAGGATGCGTTTTTCAGGCAGTGCGACAACACAGACTTGTACAGAACAAACTTGAGTTTGAAAACTAAGTTTCCTCTGTGCATGTCGGTGTTGTGAAAAACGCATCCTGAAGATGGGCGAACGCCCATTTGAAGATGCGTGTGTCACCGAAAATGAGCTCGCGTGTCAGCACTGACACGCGTGTCATAGGTTCGCCATCACTGGTCTAGTGGCTAACGCACTCGCCTTTCGTGCGAGAATTCAGGGCTTGATTCCCGTGAGGGCAAAGTCAGTGTCGCGATGAAAAGTGGGAAGCAACAGTTAGTAGCGCCCTAGGTAGCGAAGGCCGGAACTAAACGGCGTGGGAACTGCGGCGTGCTTACCACACGCCCCCCTATTCAAATGCTGTCTGGCAAGCCTTGGCCCTCGATGGGCTGTTGCGCCATAGGGTTAGGGCAATTTAACTGTTTTTAATCGTTAAATGTTTCACCTATTTATATAGCTTTGATTTATTTATTCATTTATTTATTTATTACAAGGGCTAGACCCACTGAACACCTGGGAAGTTGCGATGAACGAAATATCGCGTGAATGCACTTCACTCAATTTTGTGTGTGTGAATCAAATAATTTAAAAATTGAAAAAAAAAAACGCAAGAAGCTGAGAAACTTGGTATTCCGTGTATAGGTATTATCATCTAACACGAAAGTTTTGGGCAAAAACCATCAACCATAAGTGTGACTTTAATGAAATTTTTTTTTTTTCAGTTTTTCCTATTTTCTTAAAGATGACGATTTCAACGATTTTCTTGAAACTTCCGATTATGAAACATTTTCACCAGGGAAAATTTATGTTTTGAACCTCTAGGAGAACGGTAGCGTTAAGTTCTTTTTTCTAAAGTATAACTTTAATGTAATGTATGGTGGTTCTACCACCTTCATAATGTACATTTGAAGCATTGATTATAAATGGTTCTTTACAGCGTACGAGTTTTTGATCATGATTGATTGACTGAGAATGATTTCCTTCAAACTTGGATTTAAAAATCACACGCACACAAACAGGAGAGAGAGAGAGAGACACCATTCGCTAAAAACATTTTTACTTTCTCTTACACCTAGTAAGAGGAAGTATTGTAATCGTGTCAAATTTTCGATATCGAGTTTTCACCGGAAATATCCGTTTTGAGGTTCCCTGAGTCCAAAAAAAAGTAGTTTTTAGCAAATGAACTGTGTGTATATGTGAATAGCATAGCTTAAAAACGAAAAACCGTAGAAAATTGAAACTTGATATTACGTTTAGGTATCACCATAGGATCTGACAGTGCATTATCTGTCAAAATTCCTCAACCAGAAATACCACTTTATAACTTTAGTTAGTTATTTTACGTTTTTAAGAGTTTCTCAAAAATGGCTCCTACATTTTTCTTTAAACTTGGTGTATCAACTACACATACAAAGAGCTATAACTTTTATTTGAAACATTTCTCCGGGGAAAATTCATTTAAGGTCACTTCTCTGGGGGAGGGAGTGGGGTTAGGTTTTCATCTTAAGTGCTATTTCAGTTTATTAGACAATTCTGCCATCTAAATAATGTTAATTAGAATTAAATATGTTGTTGAAATTCCGAGTTTGGAAAAAAAAACTGATATCTGGAAGTGAGTTTATTTTAACACTTTACTAAATAATTTCGTCAGTTTTTTTGCGATTTTCTCAAAAATTGCTCAGACGATTTTCATGAAACTTCGTATATAAAATAAAAATGCAAAGATCTACATCTTTTATTTAAGACATTTCCTTGGGAAAATTCATTTAAGGACTACTTTTAAGGGAGGGGTGGGGTTATAGCTTCCTCTAAAGTGCTACCACAGTTGGATTATATACAATTCTATCATCCAAACAAAATTAATTAGAAATAAACAGATGGCCAAAATTCCAAGTTTCAAGAAAATTAGTAAGCCGGAAGTGCCCTTTTACTGAAGAGTTTTTTTTTCAGTTTTCGACGAATTTTGTTATATTTAGTACACAAACTATAACATTTGTCAGTTTTATAATTTTGTGAACAGGAGTAAGAGAAAGTTGTGTGAGTGTTTCACACCAGATTTTTTTTTCGTATTCATTGGACTTCAGAACATTTAATTCTGGAAAATTTAACACGACTGTAATACTTCCTCTTACTGGAAGTAAGTGAATATAATATGATAATTTAAGTGATAATCTGATCATTTTTTTTAAACAATTATTATAAAATAACCTACACGGACTAAATCCTCATAGAATAAAAACAGAAAATTCGGGTGATGCTTATTCGCCCATCCTTCTTTTATATGTTCCCAATATGGTGAGTACATGACTGAAAAAGTAAAATTATATTATTAATTACTAGAATAAACATTATATCTACATAGCGGGTATAAACAAATATTGAATCAGTATTTCATTAAACATATTTTTTTATTACTTACGTAAATCTTTTTCAAAAAATTGCCAGAATGTCTTGAAGTCACTTTGATATCCATAAGAAGTTACTAACTTACAATGATGATAATATGAAACGGCCACATCAAGTGGATTTCTGGCCACATATATAACTTTACAAGTTTCAATTAAAGATGGTGGCAATAAACTGGGTGATAGATGTGTTTTGAAAACTCTTGGTGATATCATTTTCTCTGCCGTTTCATAACCTAAAAAACAAAAAAATAATGTTTTAAGTCAGTCAGTGATATTTGAAATTATTAAGTTCCATCAAAAAAAAAAAATAAATAAATAGAAAAAGAACTGTTAATTGGACAAGAATTTTTTTTACATTCTTCTTACAGCTGTTAAATAAAGTATTGCGTTCTTGTCAAATATTCGAAATTGAGTTATTAACTGGAAATATATGTTTTAAGATCACTGAGTACGAAAAAAACAACTCTACGACTTTACTAAATAGTTTTTCTAGATTTATTACGAAAACGGCTCCAACAATTTTCATTAAACTTTATATTTTAACCTATTTAATAAATTATCTATCACTTTTATTTGAACCATTTCATTTTCATCAAATTTATTTGAATCATAAAAGAACTATTGAATATTTTTGACTTTATTATTACCATACACAGGGGTGTCCCAATATAATATGGATAACGACTTTTTCTCAGAAACTATTATTATTATTATCGGAAACGGGTGCCCAAAGGCGCGGGACCTAAGCCTATATGGCTCTTATCCCCCCGATACCCCCCGTAACCCCTTAATTAGTCTCCCCCGGTAACTTGCCGGTTAATCTACAATATCTCAAGATATCCCTATACTCCAACTCGCCTAGACAATCCTGCGAGAGTGGTGTCCTCCCAAATATACGAAACCTAGTTCCAGCGAAACGGGGACACTGACATAAGTAGTGATACACCGTTTCCCTAACTCCGTCATCACAGTTCTGACAAATGGGACTCCGCGTCTTTCCTGTGTTAAACAAGTGGCTGGACACCCAAGTGTGTCCAGTCACTATTCCTACCAAGGTCCTCAAACCCGTCCTACTAAGAGACAGGAGATACTCCGAAATTCTCTGCTTACCTGCCTTTATAAATCTTTTAGCTTGGAGGCACCCCTGCGTGTCCCCCCAGCCTTTCTCCAAAGCACTCGTCTCCCAAAGTCTAATCTGTTTGTCGCGAAACGTCTTTGTAACGGCCAGGGCTGGTTCAGGACCACAGAATGGTAATGATGATCCCTCCCTGGCCAGCCGATCCGCCCTCTCATTGCCCTCTATTCCCGCATGTCCGGGTATCTAATAGAGATGCACCTTACCCCTCCGAGCCAAAGCGTTGAGCTTCCTCCGACATTCTCCCACTAATTTCGAACTCCACCAAGGCTTACTCAAAGCCCTTAGTGCGGCTTGGCTATCCGAGAAAATCCGCACTTCCTTGAACTCTCCCTGCCACTCCCCCACCAGGTGGCAGCATTCAAAGATGCCCGCCACCTCAGACTGAAAAACAGTGGCCAAGCCACCCAAGGCCACCGAACTCTCTTTATCCAGCTCCTGAAACCAGGCTCCCGCCCCCGACAGGCCAGTACCCTCCTGCCTAGAGCCATCTGAATAGCAACGAATCTAAGATAGCTAAGATAGCTAGAAAAAAACTAACCGTAATTTTTTGTTAAAAAAACAAATTTAATTTGCAAATTTGTTTCGGTGCTACCAGAAGCGAGGCATCAAACTTCATTTTTTTTCAAATAGGGAGGTGTGGTTTTTATTTAAGAAATAGATTCCTCCATTTTTTTGTAAGAAAAATTTACTTGAACGGTTTTTTTTCTTTGAGCGATATTTTACAAGTTATGAATGAAAACATAATTCCTATAAGAAATTCCAAAATTATATTATAACGGTTTTTTGATTGAATAAGAAGAAAAGTACTAATTTTATTATAAATTTTACTCCTCATTAATTACAGATCTTGCTCGAACTGGCCCCCCACCATTAGAGATGTATTTCTTTGGTCGCCAGGTACAATTTGGCAGGATAAAAGCATGTGTGGGGGCCAGTTTCGAGCAAGATCTGTAAAATATCGTTAAAAGAAAAAAAAACCGTTCAAGTAAATTTTTCTTACAAAAAAATAGAGGAATCTATTTCTTAAATAAAAAACCACACCTCCCTATTTGAAAAAATGTAGTTGGTGCCTGTATCTCGCTTCTGGAAGCACCAAAACAAATTTGCAAATTAAATTTGGTTTTCTAACAAAAAAGTACGGGCACACATATTTTTTAGTTTTTTTCTAGCTATCTTAGTTTCCGAGAAAAACTCTTTATCCATATACCTTGGTGCACCCTGTATATAATCGCCTTGAACTTTCATAAAATTTAATCTATTCATTCTTAACGCTAGGAAATTTCCATAGCTTTATTGTAGGTATTCTCAGCTAAACATCGTTTTGGTTTCTTAATTCTATTCCATCGAATATTTTTGGAAACTCCAGTTTTCTAAAGTGGTAATCTTTTCAAGATTTCTAAAAAATTTTATTTTTTGTGACGTAAATTTCTACCACGAATTGATCTATATTTAAATTATTCATCTTCTAAAAGGCGCAGTAAACTGAAGATAGCATTCCTCATGTTAAAAATAAACTATCTAATTCATTAATTTCTCGCCTTTCGGAATCTAAATAATTATTAATTTTCAAATAGTAAATTAATAATAATAATAATAGTTTGAATTCATTTAAATCGGTAATTTATTTAGCATCATTTTCCAAGTTCCTAATTTTCTTTTAAAAAATTTTAATTTCATGAGTTTCCATTTTTTTTTTTATAAAAAGATAAAAATTTTCATCTTACTTTTTTGTTTCTGTGTTTCAATCGTAAATTTCAATTCCAAAAAATCGTTTTCTTCAATCCCTATTTATTCACTCCGTTTTTCTCAATCTGTATCCGGCCCGGAGGACCAATAATATTTTATGATTAATGCTAAATAATATAAAATAGATATGCGTGAAAAGGAAAAAGATTTTAATTTAGTTTTGTTATTTATCTAAAGCCCCTTTCAAACATCTTTAATGACCAACGGGCTCTTTACAAGGTTTATCTACACATAAGAGGTCAATCTCGAAAGCGAAGTTGGAGTAGTTTAATCTAGAGGAAACGTTTGGAAGGTATTTGACGTTTAGATTGTATACGCCATTGTTTGTTACTGGAAAGTTTAAAGAAAATGTATATAAAGCTTTATACATCTTGATACTTAAGAAATAAATATAGAATTACTTTTTAGTACTTATTTTAAATTTACACCAATATCTGTGTAAGAAAGATATGCTTGAATCTTACATGGAACATCAATGTCCTTAAGTTCTTCCCAAACTTTAGGATCATTCCCATTCAGTTCTGCCAAGTATGCTTTGTATTCATCATTCCACAATATATTGAAGCTGAAAAAAAAAAGTTTTAATATTAAAATATTGAAACAAACAATTCTTTCGAGATATTTACTGCCTGCTATCGAACCGTATAACTGCTCATTAACATTTTTCGAATTGTTTTAAATAAACTGTAAAAATTGGAATTCTAATTAAGTAATCTAATTCCAATAATATTCGAATATGTGAAAGAACCAACAATGCGTTTGCAGCATAAATTTAAATCTAACTTACAAACCATCAAAACCCCTTTAAAATCAATTTATTGGGAAAAAATATTTCAAATAAAAGTTTTAGGTATTTATGGGTGAAGATAGTTAAAAGAAAAATCGTTGGGGCTGTCTTCGAGAAAATTGCAAACAACTGGGGGAAAAAAACAGTAAAGTAGCACTTTCGGTTGATGAATTTTACTCGAAACCAAAGAGTCAGATATGGTTGCCTCAACAGAATTCTAAGTTTAAGCATCCTGCAATTATTCGTTTTCGAGATATTTTGTTAACATGTGCCAAACACAGGCCAAAGCTTTGGCGATACAAGATGTATTAAAGCGGTGTAAACAACATTCTATTAGGGGATCTGCAGTCATGATTAAATCTGATAATAAAGTGATTCTCTTGGCGTTCAAAAAAAAGGTAAAAATTATTATTAGCCTCTAATAGAGTCTCTAAGAAAAACACTTACTGAACTTAACAGGGAACAAGGTATTCAGGTTTATCTCTCATGGGTGAAAGGCATGAATATAGACGGAAATGAATTGGCTCGATTGGCTTAACAGGCTTCCTTGAATGAGAATATTGAGGTAGAATATCATTACAATCCCCGCTCATTTTTAAGGGGAAAATGCGGGACATTTTTTTCATTTTGAAGGGGCATCAAAACATCTACTTCCTGTGTGAACCCAAACTGACAGGATCGTACCATTTCCTCTTACAGAAACTAATGTGATAGTTTCAAATTTAGTCTACATTCCCAACTGGCCAAAGCCTATATATCCAGCCTAGGAGGCTCAGGAAATTTAAGCGTAACTTAACGGTCATTATTAAGGTATATTTTACCCCGCGTCTCTAATCGAATTTAGAAAATCCGGGTTAAAAACACAACCTGTTTGCTTGTGATGTAAGTCTTTTACCTTAATGTTAAGTCCTTAGAGAGCTAAGTAGAAAAACTGATAAGTGGGCCATTGTTATTTTAGCAATTGAAGCAAAAGTCAAAACCAAGAATACAATTTTATCTACTTCAGAGGTAAAAAAAAATTGTACTAGGCTAGATGTGGCCCTACAAACCTTCTTAGTCCCAGCAAATCGAATCTGGGTATACATGAAGGTTTGGAAAAGCTTTAGGCTAATGTTGCAAACCTTTCTGACCAGGTAATGTCTTGCACAAAATGAAGGTTTATGATTTGCCTCCTATAGCTAAGAACTTGTTTCGGTTCTACATGTTCTGGTTATTACACGATTCACAAAAGCTCTCTGTCAAATTCCCAGGGGAATACTGAGGGAGTAGGATGTTGCAATAGATTAGCTTCATTTTAAGCGTCGGTTGAGGTTATAAGCTTGCCATCAAATATAATAGCAAGGGAGCGAGCCGCCTTTATGCTTCACTGCGAACAGAATAGTTTTGGATCTTGGACCTTGCCACGTTCCAGGAGCAGTCTCATCTTTTTTGTAAAATGATTCCCATGATAGGACAGAGTAAAGGATGGGCGCCCTTACCCTTATCCTATCATGGTTAGAGAGAAGAAGAATTGCTATTGCCCCTGGATGAAATAGTCTTGCAGGCCAAATATTACAGATCACTTTCTTACAAAGTATAGATCAATATTGATATTATTAATATTATGATTAAGATTCTTACATTATTATTGATTACAATATTATAACGATCATTAACAGCTTAACAGATATATTCATGCTCGTGAGACCTTCTGAAGAGTGGTCAGAGAGGATGTAAAGCTTTTATTATATAATTAACAAATAACTGATAAATACTCCCACAAAAATGAGAAAAAAGAAATAAAATTCAACAAAGAATAAAATACAAAAAAAAATGCAAAATGTTGCTATCAGAATGAGATTAAGTGCACACACAAGAAACAAAAGTAAGAAATTAGTCAATATAATAATATTAATGTATATATAAGCCCTGATGCTAAATTGGTACTATATAAAACGGATTCTTGCCAGTGCTTCTTTATGGCGCTGAAAACTAGACGGTGCTGGATAGGCATGCCAGTAAGCTGTTGACGGTGGAAATGCCCTTCCTGAGGCGCATTCTGGGTAAAACTAGGAAGGATTGTATCAGGAATACCCGAATTAGAGAAGATCTCCAGGTACAGCCAGCTCGGCTAATTTTGGAGGCCCGACAGTTGGGATGGTTTGGCCATGTTTTAAGAATGGAGGATAGGCACAAGGCCAAACAAATGTTCGATGCCAGACCCACTGGCAATAGAGCAAGAAGTAGACCTCGACTCATGTATGAGGATTATATTGAAAAACTCAGCCAGGTAAGAGGGGAATCTTTTACGGGAAGAAGAAGGATTGCATGGGATAAGGACGATAGAAGGGCTGGATTGGGGCTGCTTCTCCACCCTCACGGCACAAAGAAGATAGGGAAAGAAGAGAAGAAGAAGTAATATTAATAGAAGTAAGGTTTAATAGTTTCAATTTATAGAAGTAATAGACTAAAAAACTACGCAACTTCAAATATAAATTAATCAAGTGACTATATATAAATATACAAAAGTAAAAAAAGGGGAAAATATGTAAAAATAGGAAACTTACTCTTATAATGAAGGCAAATAATATTTAAAATATAAAAATAAGTAAAATTTGTATATAAATTGATTAATAATTGTACTCGGCTACTAAAGAAAATCTAGACTGCCAACCTTACTTCCAATATTGTACCAGGAAAGACCAGTTCTTACCATTTAATAATTCCATAAATTCATCAAAATTCAGTGTATTTTTATTAAAGCATCTTATCTGGAATTCTCTCAGTATGGGGCAAACTGATAGAAAATAATAGATAATTTGATTTTCTTTTAAAGTGCATAGAGAACACCATTTTATTTTTTTATTATAAGAATCTTTCCATTTAAATAGAGAGACGTTCTCCTCTAACAAAGCGGACCCACCGCACTACGACCTTCACGGTCTATGGTGCCAAAACCACTATTTATTGAATAATATGGTTTAAGTTCCTATAAAGTGTATGGAGTTTACTAATGAACTGATTTCTCAATATAAACATAATTTCTCAATTTCTCATTAATTTCATTTTTACATAGTTAAGGATTTCATTAATTATCAGATTACAATATAGAAATATCTCCCGTTATTGATATCATACTCTTTATTCAATTTGAACCAATTCTTATGCCAAAACAACTTTCTATTTATTATTTCTCTAGAAACTATAAAAGCAGATATCTGTTAGAAGGAAAATTTAAACATTTATAGAATTTAAATGCAATTTAAAAGCGTGTAGGCCGCAAGTTTACTTTCTAAATATAGAAAATAATCGGATGTATTAATTGGCAGATTGAAAGTTTATAAAATATTTTAAGATAATCTCAATATTACTGTACTTCTGATAGCTCCATGTGTTGAAAAATGAACGAGAAATAGCATTAGAGACTTTTTAACTTAGAGTAAAAAAGAATGTTTTTATTGGCTATTGGATTACTGACTGCATTTAATGCAAACTTAACACTTTCAACATTTTCTTTAAAATGTTTTTCCAAAGAAAGACTGGAAGAAAAAGTCAGAACTAGATTTTGTAACTACATAAGACTTCTACATTACCGACTATCTAGGACCCGCCAAAGATTAATTTATAAAGTCCCATATGTTCATGCAAAGAAATTAAATGAAAGATGAAAAAAAAAACTTACTCGAGAAATGGACATCTTTCTAATAATGGTATTTTAGAAGACTTTTCATAATCTAAGTTATTAGTTATCATCCATACTAGTTCCTGCGTCAACGTAGTACCTATTGAATTAATTATGGTTAAACAAATTGCTGGAGAAATACAATTCAGTAATCTCATTCAATATATAATTTGAACAAAGTTCTTGCATACCAAATTTTGAAAAAGGTTCAATATAAATTGAAGGACTAAATGGATGAAGGAGGTATGTTAGAATTTTGAACATAATGGATTTCCACCATGAATGAAGGTTTTATGTGTTAAACTAACTTATGACGCTCACCCTGACTCTCCCTAATGCTCTGGAACATGTATTTCTCATTGATGAAAGAGGTATGTCATACATATAACACTGCACTATAAGAGAAGAAGGAGTTATGAAACACTTATATGTACATACCTCCTTCTTCAATTAGAATACCATCAACATTATTCCTTCATTCATTAAATTCCTGTTCAACTATTCAATAACCAAGATGAGAGATTTTGTCTACTAATGTTGTTTTGTTGTTATGTTCAGAGAAAAAGCACTGTTCTCTGAACTAATGGTAAAGTTAGCTTTATAGCATCAGAATATCTTCTCTCCTGAGAAGTACCGAGATATTATTGCTAAATCATGTAGGAATAATATGGTCATAGATATGACTCACAATTCAGAGAAAGAGAAAATATAAACAGGAAACTGAAACCGCACTACAGAAAGTATGATGTTGTCAAAAACCCTGTGACTTCAGAGACAAACTTAAGTGGTTATGTGAAAAGGAGTATGGGTCATATCTTTTTAAAACTTGTTATGATGCCTTCTCTCCGTTCAGAAAAGTTCATATTTACCAATCCCAGAAAGATGCTTCAAAGCTTAACGGACAAATCTCTATCCCTAGGTTGTTTACCAACAGAGATTTGCTCAAAGAAGCCAAACTTGAAGATCTGAGGAACCAGCTAAAGTATATCCCTGAACATCACCAGTAAGTGGTGGTACCTGCAAATTCTCAACGAGTTTTCATGATGATAATAAGAGAAGACTGTAAAATATTTTCGCTCTATTGCACAAATAAATTTGTTTCTTTTGACAAATAATGAACATACCTCCACCATCTACTAAAATTAGGTATAAAAATTATCCAGATATTTACGGAAGAAGGAGGTGTGTATATAAAAACATTTAAAAATATATAAAATACTATAATAAATTTAAAGTTTCTATGGTAAGAAAACAAACACACCTATAGCAACAGCATTGTCAATTGAAATAAAAAAAAAAATTTATAAAAAAAAGTACAAACGTAAAAATTTAGGAGCTAATATCTCAGAAGTAATATTTTGTCACATACCTCCTTCAACCATTTAGCCCTTCAATTCTGTTCTTGAACAGATTGCAAAAATATATGTAGTTTTTGTTTCATCAACTTTTATAAAGTTGGGAAATTATGTTTGCAAAACAAAAGATAATACAGTTAAGTTTTAAACCAAATCTATTTTTTTTGTCAACAATTCTCTTAGAATGACATAAAAGTTTGAAAAACACATAAATCAAAATGTACAGACACATTTGTGGTTATTTTTTTTTATTATATTAATAAGATAATAAATAAAATCTCCGAGGGATGGAGATATTTTTTCCTCATACAAACGGACATTATTTATAAGTAAATATTATCGGATAAAAAAAACTTACCAGATTTCATATATGTCACAATCCAAACATCATCGCTCCTTAAATCAAAATTATAGTATTTATCCGCATGTTTTTCATATTTTACTGGAAGCATCCATTTCTTTGGCCCTACTGATACTAAGTCTGTCACTTTACCTTTAAAGTGTTCTTTAATAAATTCAGCATCTTTACCATCAACAGGTTTTATTTCGTAAGGGAACATTTCCTTTTGTTTTTTTCTTCTAAGATTTGTGAGTTTAAAATGCACTTACTGAAAATTTTCATTCAGTTAAAAGACTATTATATAACTACCTTTACTGTTAGTAATGTCAACTGCAACAGTCTTAGGGAAAAGCTAACAAAAATATAGAACACTTTAACCTTGAGAGCTAATGAATGATAAAAAGAAATATTTGTTAATGGAACAAATTGTTCAATACAAAAAAAAACATGAATACATGTCAAATGAAACAATTTAAACAAATCATTTGCTTTTATTTTGAAGCTAGCTGAAAGAAAACCACATAAATTTAAATAATAATAAGTTTTTACAGACATAATCTTTCATAATAAATAATCAAATGACATGAATATTAAAAAAAAAAATTTTTTTTATGGAAAACAAGATTTTTAAAAAAAATCTATCATGAAACACGCATGCTCCTTCTCTTATCGCAATTCTTTATTACTTTTTACAAACTTGAAATTTTTAGATATCATATCATTCATTACATTAAATACACATGTGGTGATGATTATATTATTGGTTTGTAGGGCATAATGATCCAGTCAATCAGCACTCAGCAAACTTGTAACGACAGTTTTAAATTTAAACCTAAATAAAAAATTCCCCAGATCTCTCCAACATTTAATTTTCTTGAAAAAATATATTAGATCAATCTGATAAGTTACAATCAATGTGATTGTGAACAATGTGATAAGAGGCAGTCAATTATGCCAATGTTTCTTTATCTAGGCTTTAATCTAAAATATAATACAATGAGGAACCATAAAGTATTAATAAAGTTGTAGAATACAAAATAATAATAAAAATTTTTTATAAATAGAAATCTTACATATAGTTAGTCTTGAAGATGGGAAAAAAGAATTTTTAGTGGAACATTGAAATTTACATTGATTTGTCTCGCTAGTATACGAAGCCTGAAGAAAATCGTTGGAGTCATTTTCGAAAAAATTGAGAAAAACTAAAAAATAAAAATCAGTAAAGTCGAACGCATGGTTGATGGATTTTGAAAATCTTATTGTCCGGTGCGGTGATGGTACCTAAACGGAATATGAAGTTTCAGCTGTCGGCGATTTTCCTTTTCTGGATATTTCGTTCATACCTGTTCATACACCGACCACTCACTAAAAAATTTTTTTTTGGAATTAGGACTTCAAACATGTATTTCCGGTGAAAATTCAACTATAAAAATTTGACACGAACCCATACTTCCTCTTACTAAAAGTGAAAGTAAATAAATAATCGCAAGAAATACCGGAGGCTAGGGCGTTAAACCTAATAAATATCTTGGGAAGGGAATAGCTAAGTGGTGCTTCAGCTGTGCTGCCCTTAGATATTTTCTTCCTAGGAGCCTCTACAGCTCACTGTCCGGTGATTGCACAGTGTTGTTTGTAACGAGAGAACACTGTCCGGAGGCCGGCGGTGCACTGAGAATGCTCCGGGCGCCAATAACCAAGATGTTGACGAGCCTTAAATTAAAAAAAAATTAAAATAAATAATTATCTAGTTAAAACGAAGTTATTGTTTGTAAACAAGATTCGCGAAGCCCCAGAATTGGAAATATTATTGAAGGTGAGCCTAATAATTGTAACCGAAATTGATTTATAATTGCATCTGCAAGCGTATTTTTTTTATTCATTTTTTAGAAGCTAAAAAGAAGCTTTAGGGCTATCGTACTTCTCCAAGAGTTGAATTCGTAGCATAAATTCTCTACATAATTAATTGTTGTCAAAACGTGTAGATTAATAAGGTGATTCTGTAAAGCGTCTATTTGACAAAAAAAAAATACACACAATTATTGGCCCATATCCTGGCAACACTGATTAAAACAGTAACGAAGGTTATAAAAGCTATCTAGAAATTGTATTGTGTTGACTTTTTATTATTCAGGAATTGCACAGTTAAAAATATTAATTGCTTGAAAACATGTCTATGGAGAGCATTCCTAAAGATTTAAGGACCGCAAGAGCTTGTTTGGTGTGCTCGCTTATTAAGGTAATTATTTTTATTTATATTTAAATTAGTTATTTCAGAATTCGAGATTTTAATTGTAGATGACTGAATAAACCCTCATTATTTAACAGTTGCAACAGTAGTTATTTGTTAAATAGCAAATTTTGTTGAATCTATGCGAACTGAGGAAATGATTTCATAATTTTTAATGTATTATGGATTGATACTTGTTTAGTAATTTTAATGACGGGTTTAATATTGCATGTTACTCATTGTAGACATTTGATCAGTTTGAATTTGATGGATGCGATAACTGTGATGAATTTCTAAGAATGAAAAATAACAGAGATAATGTATATGATTGTACAAGTTCAAATTTTGATGGGTTAGTAAATTATTTTTATGAATGTTTACATTTTTTATTGATTTTTAATTTTGGAATAATTAAATTGAATTTGCTGGATAACCATTAATTAAATTTTGTAGAATGATTGCCCTTATGTCTCCTGAAGATAGCTGGGTTGCTAAATGGCAAAGAGTCAGTAAGTATTGCAGATTTATATATAAATTGTTACTATTTCATTGAAATAATATAGATAAGTCGATTATCTAATTCATTTTCATATAATTTCATTGTTTATTTTTAATAAAGGTAGATTTACCAAAGGTATTTATGCAATTTCTGTCGCTGGTCGTTTACCACAAAATATTATAAGAGAGATGAAAAGTCGAGGTATTATTTATAAACCCAGGGATACTAGTCAGCGCTAAACATTAATAATTATGTTCATGTGAGTAAATGTGTCTGCAGTATTATTCACATTTTGCTATCAGTTTAAGCAACAAATATTTGTACATTTGTAATTAAACTTATCCGTTATTTCTTACTATATAATATGTTTTGTATATTTTTATGTAAAATAACTCATGAATAAAGTTGATAATTCATGAATTTTTCCCATTTAATTGACTACCATTTTCTTTTACAACTTTATTAAATTAGCAATACATTGAGGTCCATTGAATTAATTTAATTAATGAGCACCCACACTTAATTCATTCTCTCCTCCTCTGTTCTTTGGCCATCTGCTGGCTTCGTCCCTCACTTTTGTTCTTACAAAGATGTCTGGCCAAATAATCTCCGGCCTTCCCCGCTATCTTTTTCCTATTATTCTAATTTGCTTTTATAGGCAACAGTCTACTCATATGTCCAAACATTTCAGCTACCGTCTCTCTCAATAATTTGCATTTTGAAATTCCTTGGTCACTTCTGACCTCTAAATCTTGTGCCTTTCAATGGAAATGAAGAGATGCTTTTTCGATATTGATATTGCCATACATTTCGCTGAGCTTCCGAAAATAGAAAAATTTATTACAGGGATTCTAAAACCTAATATTTTGCAAATACGATAGAATCCAGTCATATTTGCAAATGATCTTTAGCTACTGAAATACAGAATTATTTCACTTTATTGTGGTTGGTTCCGCAGAGCTGGAAAGCATCAGAGATATTTTACAGGATAACCTGCTTCTTTTTGTGGTCATCAATCGGTTTCGGGCGTTCGCCCTCATCAAGATGTTTTTGTCAAAACAGTGTTATAACATAGATTTGCTCGGTGCAAATCTATGTTATTACACTGTTTTGACAAAAACATCTTGATGATAGGCGAACGCCCGAAATCGGTCGATGACCACAAAAAGAAGCAGGCTATCATGGAAAATATCTCTGATTATTTCACTTTCTTTCACTTCAGTTTTTGGCACCGTAACTCACGATTACATGGATGTCTGCCAGACTAACGAGCAAATCTAGTTTATCTTGTAGGAAAGTGACATTATTGAAATCCATCACCTCCGAGGAACGTACCCCAATGAGAAGGCGTTTGTGAAACGGTAGCAACGAATCGCACTCCTCAGAAGACACTTCTTAGGAGGATAGAATCCTCCTAATTACGTGGAAGCATATCTTAAATCCATTATGGTCAATTCATTAAGGTCAGTAACTGCAGAGAAACTGAATTAGGCTAGATTAGCCTTTTTCCACCGCGACAAACGAATATAATGGAATTAAGATATCATTGCAAACTTTAAGACATTTAACATCATTTACACTTTGTTAATGCAATAAGGTGTTGGCTGAACTTCAGATGCTTTTCTTGATAATACGAGTACTTTAAAAAAATCTATTACCATTTTATTAAGGACTTTGAGGCTCTTTTAATATAACGGGTTTACCCTTTGCATCAAAATATCTGACCATGACTATTAAGCCTAATCTCACCTAGTTAATTACTATTAAAAATAAAATATAATAGAAAATTATTTGGTTCAGGATCTTGAGGATCGACAGTAGGTGGTCAAAAGAAATATGTTTTGACGTAAAAATTCTGTCGTTGTCAACAGCAAAAAATAATCCTCAAAAAGATATTATTTACTTAAAGAAACTTCAGATGACCTATCCAACAACAAGGGCCCATTTACACCTTAAACATACATAAACATAAATCATCATGATGTCTTCTATGTAGATATTTTCTTTTATGCATACAACTTGTTGCTTTGATAAAGACATAAAATATATATCGAAATGTTGCGGTAAAGAAAATTGCAGCCAATTCTCAATAACTTATATTAAATATAAATTTAGGGCCAATAGAAGCATTCATATAAATTATTTATATTAAAAGAACTATATACTTTTAATTATATTTAGAGAACTAAGTTTATTCTGAAAACGTACAATATATATGGAAAATCTTAACGATTACAATGAATATAAATTGATGTACATAAGAAATGCTTATAATCAAGTCAGACTTGCTGGGTCATATTAAATTATTTGGCTGATGTTACAAAGATCTGCATTTTTTCTAGTAAATTCACATAAAGGCTATGTTCATAATCAGTACTGATGGTTGTTAATTTTTCAACAAATTCATTGCAGATCCCTTTATCTTCTAACATATTCATTAGTAGATCGTACAATGTCTGTAAATAATAAATAATAATAATAAATCCAAATAATACATATAATTAAATTTTGGAAAATCAAGTTCTATAAAACTACGCCAGCAAATTGGTGCACTATAGCACACAATTTATTTATAGAATATAAACTAGTGTTGATTGTATTTTTTTTCAATTAACAGACATACTGCTATTTGTAATGTACATTACAATATGTACCCTACGAATAGTTATAAATAGCAGAATCAACTGGCTGGTGCGTTTACGTCATTTAGCTTAACCCCAAAAAATATCTTTACGAAGTTGTCGAGTATTTATAATTTCTACATATGGTTTGATAATATAGTTCGGTAGTGTCACTAGATAATTGCCATTTTGCTTGCCTTGAAATTTAAGCATTACTTAGAAGCAAACTTACTTTACTAGGCCGGGTTTTATACCGAATCTCTCTCTTAATTTGTATTACTTTACTTCTTATTATGCTTTATAACTTAAAAATATTAGACTATTGAATGGATAAAAAGTAATTAAATTCATTGAATTCAAGTGAATTAAAAGTCATTAAATTCAGCATTGGGTCCGCAATGCTGGATAACAATTATGATTTTATCCGTGGTTCTGACCGGTTTCGGATATTCATCCATCGTTAGATAAGGTTTGAAATCAACCAGTTTGTGATATAAACATATAGTTAAAGTTAGCTCTCTATATGAATAGTTTACAAACCTTTCGGTAGATGGAAATCCGAAACCGGTCAGAACCAACAAAATGAAGCCTGCTATTACGGATAAAATCATAGAAAATTAAATTCAATTTTATTAGAGAGGCCACATTACGGCCAACTTGATATTGATTATTATCTCTTGTCTAGTGGAGGCTGAGTTTTAGAGGAAGGTTGCAGACGACCATTTATGGGATATATAGATGCATGCATAGCGCCTTCAAATAATCAGTGATGAATACGGTTCATCTCCAGTTGGATGATTCAATAGATGTCCAATAATTTCAACAGATCGAGAATGCAAATAAGGCGGATAACAAGAGGCCGATGATTTGAAGTAAAATAAGTAATTCGGGTATGATGTATGTTCATGTTTAATATTGTGATACAAAAATGATCAATTTTTGTGATCGTATTCGGTCATATTAGAAATACGACTTTATATGTCAACCGAATCATGTCCGCAAGAAGATATGACATCATGGGTACCTTGTCCGAACATAAGAAAAAAACCTACAGAAGAAAATTTGCTCGGAATTAAATTTTAAGCCGACATGATTCAGATTTTTAATGCTAAATCTAGAGAGATTCTAACCAAAACTACTACTGCTGTTGTGATTTTTGATAATGAAAAGAATAAACGATGACTATTGGAAATGAAAGAAAGAAATTATAATCCTCTAAATTGGCCTCGAAATTGTTGAAGATCACTTTCACAGATTCATTCTAACTTGAAATTATTCAAGAAAATGGAATAATAATTTCGATTAATGATCTCAATATCTTGATAAGATTGCGCGGTATTACAACATATTGTATAGAAAAAGTATCGGTAAACAAAAGAAGGTTATTACTTTCTCTTACTCCTAGTAAGAGGAATTTTTATTCTATTAACCTATTAAGACAGCTCAAAGCTAACTAAACAAAAACTTACACCGTCCATGATTTCTCCTGGTACATGATAATCTGTGTTTTTCCATTCTCCATCACACATGACTATCTCATCAATAGTAAATAGATCATCTGTAAAAATCAGTTTATATAGAATTTTTACATTCTTTAAAAATAATGTATACAATATAGTTTCACTTACTGTACGGATCATCTGGAGATGTTGATTCTTTAGGAGGTGGTACAACCATTGAGCATCTAAAACCAAGAATTTTACTACCTCTTTTGATTTCAACATCAAAAGGAGGCCTATTTATAATTGGTTTAGCCTCTTCCTTTGAGGTTGGACCACTTTCAGTTGCATCATATTCTGTTTCCTCGCCAACGGAATGATTTACGTTAAATTTGACGCTGATACTGAAAAACAAAAAAAAGTCACACAACTTTCTCTTACTCCTGGTTGGTACAACTAATAAATACATGACAAACTTTCTTCAAACTAAAATTTTACATATTTGTCCTAACATAAATATGGAGGTGGTGAGGATATAAATGCCTAACTACTAAATCTTGACAGGTGATTATATTGCCTGGTGATCGCCCAATAGGGCGAATAAAAAACAACAACCTGCATATAACATTTGAAAATTAATACCACAAATCCCGCACAAGTATTCGAAATCTATTTTTTGGAAAAAATATTCCAAATAAAAGTGTTACGTTTATATCTCTGCATTAGCATAGCAAGTTTAAAGGAAATCATTAGAGACATATTCGATAAAATTCCAAAAAACTAAAAAAATCTATTCTATGTGTAATAGTGACTATAAAATGCTTCTAATGTGTATTAATATCAGATAACTGGTAAATATAATACTGAAGTGTATTTTAGAGGAAAGCATAACGTACTGTTTCCTCAGAACTCCCCATTAATCAATTTTTCCTGGGAAAATGTTTCAAATAAAAGTGATATTTAAGCGCCGTTTTAGAGAAAAATCATTCGTTTTCGTCATTCGAAAAAAAAACATTCAGCAAACTCGGCCTTCCAGTTGATGGTTTTTGCCCGAAATCTTCGTGTCTGATGCGATGGAATTGTTTAAATAGAATACCAAGTGTGAGCTTCCTGCGACTTTACGTTTTTTTGAGATATTCCGTTCTTAACATACTCCCACACATACAGACCATTCGCTAAAAACATTTTTGTCGTATCCAGGGGACAGCAAAACATGTATTTCAGATGAAAACTCAATTTCGAAAATCTGGCATGATACTAACTAAGAGCAAGAGAAAGTAAAAAGGTCATTAACGTATACAATATGAATACAATTTTCATTTAGTATAAATAAAAGTTCATAGATAAAAAGAATAGTTATAAATACAGTTACAGAGAGGGGAGAGAGAAAACTTACGTTTCATTTCCCACATGTTTTAATAGTGTCACTTCAGGCCCACTAGCGCTGATTTGAAATCCATTAATTTCATTTGGCAGTTTCCTTCCCTGTAACTCTTTCTCAGCAGCAATTTCTTCAGTCAAAAATTCTGCCAATTCTTTTTCACCTTTAAATATATGGCAATTGTTAATGAATATTTCTACAAATCAGGTTTGCCTGATCAAATCCAATACAAATCCGATTGCTTCATTTATAAAGCCAACACACACTTTCTTTTAAGAAAATAAAAATTTATAATCAATATAAAATAAAATAAAAAAAGAGCAAGCAATAGCTTTTAGAGGGTTAGTAACCCAGGCATTTAACAAGCAAGTCCTTCCTGTCTGAATACACAAAAGAATTTAACTAAATTTAGAATTAGTATTTATTCTATGTAACTTGCGACTCTTTGCTCAAACAAACTAATTTTTTGTTTTTTTTTTTTTTAATGTAATAAGTACTGTAATAATAATCATTTTTTTTCAGGTTGACATTACGGTTCAGAATACGCAAAACTTGTCTATTTAGAAATATGGAAGATTTGGCTGAAAGATTGTTAATCGTTCCTTAATCCTGTACTCCACTGGCGTGATCCCAAATACCCTCCACCGCGACATTAAAAGCTCAAATCTCCGCCCCAGTTTATATACTTATATTAATGCCAAAAGCAGTCATCTTCAATACATATAGAATCGTGAGACAATTTTGTAACATATCAAAATGGAAGGAGAAAGAGCTTGGCGGAAACCCATTTTAAATCTCATAACACCCTTACTGAAACGAGATTGTATAGGACAAAATAATAATAATAATAATAATAATAATAATAATAATAATAATAATAATGCAATATAAATCCAATTGAGAACAACAAAATAGGAAATCTCCGAAATTACTTCTTTTGTTTATGTTCACTAATTAAGTAAAAATATTTTAAATTGATAAGCCAGATAACACGTTGGTTTTCAGGTTTAGTTCAAGCAGATTGTGACATCTGAGCTGATTTTCTTAGAAGTGGACTTAGTTCTTTAGGACAGTGAATACTGGGAGCGTTTAAAGTATTAAGAGAGAAGAAATACTTTGCTTTAGTGCCTAGTGAATGCGGTAATTAACATATAAGAAGAGGTATAGTTCAGGTTAGTCCTTCTGAGGTCATGAACCTAAGTTAGTTTTATTATCTCTGGGTCGAATGATTATTCTCTGGATACCGGATGATTAGAACAGATTTAACAAGAGCAGCTAGCATATAGACTATGAGTGGATTGGACACCTGGATTCCAGCCGATAATGCCTCCTAATTTATAGGTTGTAGCTAAACTATAGGTTCGCTAAATAAACTCCTCTGACAATCATCACAAATGATTTAAGGCTTACACCGCTCAAATTTCGAATATAATATAGTATCAGTATAATGTCAGTAATAGGTTCGATCAGCTAGAGGACAAAGTATGGAATCAATATCTTTTCTCCAAGATATTTATTAGCTATTCATGCTCTTTATCAAGCATTCAAACAATTTTTTTTTATCTTTGAAAACCTTCGAAATAAGATAAAAAAAAAATCTCGAGCGAAACCAAGATACAGAATACTGGCAGATAAGGCATCATCAATACATGTAGCATTCTCCAAACATTGCCAGAACTGTGAATCTGATATGTAAATCAAAACTTTTGAAAAGATAAGTTAATTCCTTCATATTAAGACCATTATACAGCGACCATTTTACTTGTTTTTTATGAAAATGAAAACTCAAAAATGGGAAAAGTGTGGAAATTAAAAAAAGAAGCTAATCTAGGCAACTAAACTCTAAGCTGATCTCGGCCAACTTTGGTTCAATGTTTATATTTTATTAATGTTATACCTTTAAGAAACTATGAATGAAAAATGGTCAGTTGGGTCCCTGTCTTTGGTTGGATTTATCTTATAGTTATATCATTGACATTTAATTCAACAGCATCAATTTCAAACCATAAAGCATTTAAGGTACTTTCTTATTGATTTACCTTGAGTTATTTGATCAATCTTCTGGGAAGCAGCTTTGTTCAGAACACTACCACCTTTTGGAAGAATAAAGTTAGTTATGTTAGTTAGAAACTCACAAATGAAGAAAATATGCTTAGCATAATTAAAGATAGTTTTGACGCTAACACCACATTCAAAAGTAGATTAGATACCTTAGGGGTTGACTATTAAGCAAACGACCCCAAAGGTCTATTTTGGCACCCACAAGTTACAATCAAAAGTAACTAATACATTAAGCAGAACAACATGCCTTCAACAACAAGCTCTTTATTTTCTCATACAGTAGCTTACTTAATTGGAATAAAATCAGTACTGATTCATATGGCGAACAAAATATGGATCAAACTGAAATTATTAGACTTGGTAATTCATTTATGAAGTTTTTAAATATAAGACAAAATCAAATTTTGTTAGGAATAGGTATCTTGTAAAAGTGCAAAAAGCTAAAAAAAAGTTCTTTTTTTTTCTTTCAAAAAGGGTTTCAGCATCAAACCATTTTAACATATTATTTATCTTGCATTCAATACGTAATCACTTCACAAATTTTCATTTGTATTATTTTATCCCTTACTTTTAACTTACTACAAAGAGGTATTTTTCTTTACTTCGAAATTACTAATATGTCTTTAGAATACCAAATATAAACTCACAATTACCCCAAATATATTACGTAAAATGCTATAAAAACCATTAATACTAGAATATACAAGGAGTATAATTGTAGAACCTATTTTTTTATAGTATCTAAATGTTAAATAGTAGCTAAAAAAAACAAGGCCCAGCCAATTCTTTACTAATGAAATTGGGAGAAACATGACGCAATAATACATTTATATTGTAAAACTTACCTTTGGTATGTACGGACATAACTTGACAACCGCAACTGCACCCTCCAACATTTTTGCGCATAATGACTTCATTTCTTTTATGGAATGAAGAAACACACCACATATTTCTGAATGGTTGATTTGCTGGTACATTAAAAGTTAGTTTTGAGGAGAAAAAACTAGTTGTTGATCTTAAATAAGAGGGTTTCAACATATTTTTAATTAGGCCACTCATTTTGGCGTATATTTTATAAAAATGAAATTAATCACTACTTATGATAAAAAGACCGTAAACAGCGTGCACTTCTATAAGCAAATTTATAACCTTCTCTTCCGAACACAACTAAAGAATGATTTGTTCGATATTTTTTATGTATTATTAAAAAAAATCAAATTTCTTTTCAGATAGTAATTAATTATTTTAAAGTGTTGATTATCCAACAAATATGTTTACTCTACAGAACTTTATCAGCAAAATGTAAAAGTTTATGTTGATCACAAAATAGCGACTTTATAGGAGCAAAGGCATGTGCATATCTATAACAATCGATGGGAAGGTTATTTAAGCCGGTGGCTTTCAAGATCGAGTGAACGTGGGAAGTGTTGCATTGTATTTTCGACAAATATAATAATATTTTGCATTTAAAATGGTTGTAAGAAATTATAACGAAGAATTACAGTATCTTGAAAAAATAGGGCCAGTTGCATGGCGTATTAAGAAAGGATTTCAACCAAATATGAATGTAAGTACAAATATTCAAATATAACACTGTTAGGAACGAGATAAGTACACACACATATGTATATAGTGCGTAAGTATTTTGAACATTATTTGATTATTCCAATTAGACATTTAAGTGTTTCTCTTCCTAAAGCCTCTATAGCATATTTTCCGGTGTTGGGTAGTGTTGTCTGAAACGAGATAACACTGTCTAGAGACCTGAATTGCATTGATGGCTCCAGTCTCCAATGACAGATGTTGAGACACCTTAAAATATATATATATTTATAATCTATAAAATACATATATATATATATATATATAATCTATAAAATTGTAAATAATAATAATTATGATTTGTTATGCTTGAATTCAATCATTAGCTAGTAGAATTTTTGGTGTTCCTCGCCAAAAGCATAAAGCATGTTAGCTTTTGCTGGTTAGATAGAGTGATTTAAACATATTTTCCGCAAGCGTGCTATATTTGAATTATTGTTTCAAGATGTCTCTTTAGCAGTCATTGCTTGTACTTTCTAGATTACGTAATCATCATTAATAAAAATAAAATAAAAAATAGATTTTTATTAATTTATAATTTGTATTATTTATAGGTAGAAGGAATCTTCTATGTAAATAAAGTTCTGGAAAAACTGATGTTAGACGAGCTTAGAAATGCTTGCAGACCAGGAATGGTAGGAGGTTTTCTTCCTGGAGTCAAGCAGATTGCTAATGTAGCAGCACTCCCTGGCATAGTTTTTCGATCAATTGGGCTTCCTGACATACATGCTGGTTACGGATTTGCAATTGGTGCGGTTTATTTAATTATTATCTCAATTATTTATCATAATTGTATAAGACATATGAATTTTGAGCTATCATTACATCCAATTACAGGTAATATGGCAGCGTTTGATATGAATGATCCTAAAGCTATAATATCACCTGGAGGAGTGGGTTTTGACATCAATTGTGGAGTTCGACTATTAAGAACAAATCTCTCTGAAAAAGATGTACTTCCGGTGAAGGTATGTTATTTACAAATAGCAAAGTAGAAGTTCATTATTTTATATGCATTGTAAACTAAATGATACATCGTTCATGTAATTTTGGAATGTATTAGGGATTCCCATCGGTTGGTGTAGAGTTTAGGGTTTCCTTGAACCTTGAAGAATCTAACATACCCATAAAAGGTCGAAAAGCACATTAGTTTAACATTTTACATGTTCCACCAATAGTAGAATTTTAGGAATGGATTGCTTAATCAAAGGAAGAAAAAGTCGGACATATGCCCGGAAGTACTCTATATACAAACCAACAAGTGTGAGTGTAACAGAAACACGTGAAGTGAACTCTCTACTCGAACTTGGTGAATTTGTTCTGACAATGGATGAAAATCCGAAACCGGTCAGGAAGGAAATCAATATACATGCTACGACGGATAAAATACGGATAATTTATATGCAGTTAACACTAAGAACACTTGTTTTAAATTGTTCGTCTTTTCCCAAGGGAAATAAGAGGAAGTACAAAAAGGGAGTTAATCATTCAATTGTGTATTCAGTCATATGAAAAACATTTCATTTTCATTGAGCTAGGGTTTTTTTTCGAAATATGAGGGCGCATTTGTTTTTCCATTCATTTATCTGACATTCTGATATACTGCAACACATTCACATTCTGATAAATTCATGTAAACATATTGAGGAATATATAGTGTTCTCCAAATTTGCAACTGTAAATTAATTTGTGATCCAAGATGATTACTTTTTGGGACCACAGGAATTACCTTTTTTTGATATTGACAATGACATTGATTCAAATTGAGAAACCAATAAGTAATGTAATACATGTCCATCCATATAAACAAAGAAAACATAATTTGTGAGAAGAAAAACGGAGGTCTAATTGGCACTCCTGATATGTGCATTTTAAATATTATATTCATTATAGATGAATAATTAATTATTTAATTTAAATAAATGAAATAATTTGAGAAACCTGTTGTAAACACATGAATTATTTTGCTTAAATAATTTTTTCTTCCAGGAGCAACTAGCGCAAAGTTTATTTGATCATATTCCTGTCGGGGTTGGCTCAAAAGGTATCATTCCAATGACTGCTAGAGATATGGAGGAAGCTCTTGAGATGGGAATGGATTGGTCCCTTAGAGAAGGTACAAAAAAAATTATGCTCCAACTTACATTAGTAAACCATTAAACTATTAATGGTTATAAATTGTAAAAGAGCCAGTAAAAACACGTTAATAACAAATTTATTTTTTATTTTTTACTAGAACTTTTAATTTATTGGATTTATTTAAATTATGACTGAAATTTATAAATGTCCATTTCTTTTTTTGATACTTGGTTATAAAAAATGTACTATTTCCGATGGAAATATATTGTGTAGGATATGTATGGTCAGAAGATAAAGAACATTGTGAGGAATATGGGAGGATGTTGAATGCAGATCCTGGTAAAGTCAGTACGAAGGCAAAGAAGAGAGGATTACCCCAAGTATGTTATACTTCTTTATTTATCTGTTTATGTCGTTTTAAGTTTCAAATCTTTTAAATTGAAAAAAAAAAAATCTCTTCAAGATAGGACAGTGCGATACAAGATCTTTGAAATTTTCATTTTTAACAAATTTTTCTCATGTTTAATTTTTTTGTTTTTTTAAATTTGCCTTATCATGGTAGGTACTGTGCATTTGAGATTAGAACATACATAGGATAAACTTTTTTTTTTATTTTTACTGGCGTTTCCCTGAGTTGGATTGCCATCAGGTCCTCCTTCCTCCAAAATTCTCTATCTAGCCCAGTCTCTACCTCTCAGTCCCTTTCCAGTCTCCCCTATCTTCTCCTTCCATCTTCTTGCCGGTCTGCCCCTTCTCTTTTTCTCGGGGGATCCACATTCCCACCTTCTCTGGCTATCTTCCTTCCGGCATTCTTCTAAAGGAGGCTACAGACTATGCATGTATTCGTGATGCGCGATGCGTGATTCGTCCAGTTCGTTGCAGTTTCAAATTAGTTCACAGAAATTTGTGAGCACGTGCAAAGCCTATATATTAATTATTTCAGTAGTACATATACACTATTTTTAAACTGTATGTACACATTTCTGCTCGGAAAATATGGAGAGTGACGATGATCTAGCAATAGCTAGTGCTGTTTTTATATACATGGCGCAAAATAAGAAAAAATTTTTAAACAAACGGAAAAAACGCAGATGGTGGAGTGTATCACTATTTAAAAATAGAGACAGGTAATTATTAAGTTCATACTATTCATTCTTTAGTGTCAGTTCTATACGAAAAAGCCAGCAGGGTTAATATTTGTTATTATACCATTTTTATTTACAGATATAATGGCAACGGTCTGCTAAATGATTTCAGTAGAACTCTCCGGTAAATTCGAAAATTGTTTATAATTATCCTTAAAATAACAAAAAAAAAATAAGAACGCGGAATAAAATATAAACATAACCTCCTTGAACGAACTAGCGCGCACAACGAATGGACGAATTAACTACGAACACAGCCCGAACTTTGGCGAATCATCGGTTCGTGCTGATGCGCAGCCTTTGATATTCGTCAATTTACCGCTCTTTAGAACGAATTACTGTGCACACACGAATCATGTTGTTTACGAATCGATTTTTAACGAACAAGTCCCTACACACTATTTGTGAGCTGCCCACGAATCACGCATCATGCATCACGAATCGCGAATACATGCATAGTCTGTAGCCACCTTAAGATGGCCATATCATGCTAATTTCCTTCTTTTAATCCTTTCTTCCATTGTTCTCCTTCCTTATATATACGTTCCTCATTTTATCCATTCTGGTCTTTTGCAAGCATTTCCTCCAGTACTCCATCTCTATTACCTTCACCTTCGTGCAAACATTTTGAGAAGTGGTCCATGTTTCAACCCCATAAGTAAGTATACCCTTAAGGACAGATAAAAATTTTTTTTTATTCTCTTTGAATGAAATTCTCTTCCACTGAACTGGACTTTCCGGGTTTGTTCACTCCTCTTCTTCGTACCCTCCCGCTTCTTCCAAAACTACCCAGGTATTTAGTTTTATTTATTCACTCTGATGCACCTGCTCTGCTCAACAAATAAATTTTCCCCTTCATTCTCTTCTATCACCATATATTCAGTTTTGTTGTAATTTATCCTTATACCTTAGTCCGTGTAATAATCCTTCAACTTCCTCATCATCATTTCAAGGTTAGTCTTAAATCAGAACTTGGTCGCCCGCGAAAAACAATGTACACAGTACTCTTCTCCAATTGGCAGGGCCATTCCTATACACTTTCTATACCATTCCTTCATTACCCTACCCGGATATATTTTAAATAGGGTACGAAACAAACAACATTCCTGTTTTAGAGGGTTCTGGTCTTGACATATTTCTGCTCTGGTATAAATTTCCTGCATACATATTTTCTATCGGTAGTAAAAGGCTTTTATCTATTCTTAGTTGTTTCATTGCTGCCCACATTCTTCTTTCTTTGGGGATTTCGTCGTCTACCTTTTCCAAATCAATGAAGGCTAAATGCAGCTCTTTCTTCTTTTCTTTACACTTTGCTATCAGCTGCCTCAATATGAAAATGTCAATGCAGAATTTCCCAGCAGTAAAGCCGCTTTACTCTTGTGGGGTTACATATTTTTCTTCTAATCTATTCTTTAAACTCTCCGCAACCCTGCTCTGCACACAAATGCCTGTGTAATTATAGCATAAGCTCCTGTAAATGGACGAGAGGATCCTCCGGAATCTTGTCACTCTTAGAATCAATCAGATTATAAAGATTCGTTAAAGCTCGCACTGTCATAGGTGCTCCAGTTGTTAAAAACTGTACAATAATACATCCTGGACCAGAGCTTTCTCAAACAATTTCTTGGTGACGTATTTCGTCTTAAACGTTTTAGTTCTTCCCATTGATTGATTGATTTAAGGCTAAATTTAATTTCAGAATTCTGAAGGAACACTCCACAGCTTTTTGCTTAATGTAATATATAGTTGGGTTTTTAATTTATAGGTTAATAGATTATAATTTAGTTTCAACATAATTTCAAAAGGCGTTTTCTTAAAAGAAAATATAAGAGGCAGTTAATAAAAAGGGTACTTTGCCGAACATTTTTAAGTAAACTAATGCATGGCAATATTTCCAGCAATGTTGCCGCAACCTTGATGCAACTCATAACCGTCTTGTAACACTATAAGTACTTAATGTTTCAACCAAGCACTGCCCATGATTGCACATTTAACATGACGACGACAAAGTTTAGCAATATATGACTGACTGATTAGAATGGATAGGAAGAAATCTAAACACTAAGAAACCATTGTATATCAATGAATATACTCCTCAGCATTAATATATATATATACAAAAAAATGAAATGTGGATGAATACTTCTTTGCTGCTTATGTTAGCGAATGGAATTTTATTTAGCCTGAACAATACTCGATAGAAATTTTACTAAAATGATTTTGGGCTGTTGAGATAAATAATTAACATTCAAAATTTCCAAAATTGCGTAAGATCTTTCCTCTCTGTATAGTTTTAAAAAGATCCTACTGAGGGAAATTGAAGAAATCACAATAGATAAAACGTTTAAAGACAATGCATTACACAACTGGTATATTGTTCGACATGGGCGATGTAACAAGCGACTACAGTTATTTATGTCAGTAGTCTTAACATGCTGAGTATATGAGACACTAGTCTCGCAATTACTTGTGTTTATTGTACAGTAAACAGTTCTAACTTTAAAACAGTAATTTATCACTTTTAAAAACTAAAAACTATTATATTGTTTTCAAACTTGACTTATTCTAAAAAACTAAATCGTAATTTTATATTCCGTTATAATATACAAATCATTTAATTTTATTTTTACTCTCTGCTTACAGCATTTAGTAAAAATTGCAATAGTTAGAAATTG
Organism: Triatoma infestans; assembly: GCA_011037195.1. Classification (NCBI taxonomy): domain Eukaryota; kingdom Metazoa; phylum Arthropoda; class Insecta; order Hemiptera; family Reduviidae; genus Triatoma; species Triatoma infestans. The sequence goes on from JAAEAF010006728.1 coordinate 45,959, forward strand.
ATCATTTAGTATTATCATATTGACGTTAAGGAAAGTCATGTAAGACCAGATTTTTTTCCAATAGGTACATCAAAAATAACATCATTGACGGCTTCTAATTCAGTTTCTTATTTATCATTTGGTCTAAATTTAATATACGATCTATCCTTTGTGTTTATTAATCTCATCAGTTTATTTAATTCTACTTTTAAGGCATAATTGCCATTGTTTTCTTTTACATTTTCATATGGTTCCTTCATTCTCTGTTGTTGGTTATAATGAGTTCGTTTCATTTTGTTATACTCACATTATTTTCTGCAGTTAGGAACTTTGGGTGCTGGAAATCACTATGCTGAAATCCAAGTAGTGGATGAAATTTATGATAAATGGGCTGCTTCTAAGATGGGTATTGAATTTAAAGGACAAATATGTGTGATGATCCATTCTGGTTCAAGAGGATTTGGTCATCAAGTTGCAACTGGTATTTTTGCTTAAATAATCTAATATAAATTTGGGTAATACATATTATGTATATTTACAAAGTCAGGAAAACTTTAATATTTATTTCAAAATGAATAGATGCTCTACTAGCTATGGAGAAAGCTATGAAACGAGATCAAATCGATGTAAATGACCGTCAGCTGGCTTGTGCTAGAATTAATTCTGTAGAAGGTCAGGATTATTTGAAAGGTATGGCAGCTGCTGCAAATTTCGCCTGGGTAAATCGTAGTTCCATGACATTTCTTAGCAGACAAGTAAGTATAAATTGTAAATTGCGGATTTTTTTTTCGTATTTGTTAAAACTATTATTGAAATGATTTTTTGCTAGGTAGCTTCACTACATAGTATTGGACTTCCTTTTGGCCTTCATTATAAAAATAAATTTATGCAATTAAATTTAAAAGAACAATAATTAATACTTATTTAACAATGTACCTAACCACACATGGCTACCTAACCTTAAAGTTGCATATCCAATCAAATATAAGAAATCTTGAATATGTGGATGGTTCCGCAATGCTAGATAACATCTGGTATTTTATCGGTCGTAGCATGCATATTCACTTGGTTCCTGACCGGTTTCGGATTTTCATCCATCGTCAGAGTAAATTCACCAAGTTCGTGTAGAAAGTTTACTTCAACGTAATGTTTCTGTTACACTCACACTTGTTGGTTTGAATACTTGAAACTAACAAGTGTGAGTGTAACAGAAACATTACGTTGAAGTAAACCTTCTGCACAAATTTGGTGAATTTGCTCTGACGATGGACGAAAATCCGAAACCGGCCAGGAACCAAATGAATATGTATGCTACGACGGATAAAATACCAGATAAGACATATTAATTGAAATTACTGCTCTCATTAGGAAAAAATATAAGATTTGAACAAATTTACGCCATTAAAATGACATAAAATTATTAATGCATCTTTTACAATTAACAATGATGAGAGTCATAACGACTAATAATTAAGATTAATGCTACACTCGATTGTACAGTACCTCATTATAATGAAAAATTACTCTTGAGAATGGCGTAAAAAACGCCGAAACGTCGAGTAAATATAAGAATTAATAAAATAAAATAAATTTGAATGCTAAAAAATTGGTTTATTGAAGCTACTAGCAAAATAATAGTTATAAACTTTTATAATAAATTAATAAATTATTCATTACAGGCCTTTGCAAAACAGTTCAACATGGCACCAGATGATTTAGATATGCATGTAATTTATGATGTTTCACATAATATTGCCAAAATAGAAGAGCATATGGTTGATGGTAAACCAAAAACTTTGTTAATGCACAGAAAAGTATGTGTCTGTATTTTTGTTTTGTTAAGCAAAATCCAGCTTTCTTTTGTTTACATTATTTTCTTTTAAGGGATCTACACGTGCATTTCCACCTCATCACCCACTAATACCAGTTGATTATCAATTAACTGGCCAGCCTGTTCTTATTGGTGGAACTATGGGAACTTGTAGCTATGTATTAACTGGCACAGAAACAGGTTTGTAATATTGGAAATCAGTCATCTAAGATAAAATTTGTTTATACTAAACATTTATGGTTTTTTCTACATTTGCTTACCTATAAAATTACATTTCATTTATTTTTTAAACTCAATTTTCAGGTATGAAAGAAACATTCGGAACAACATGTCATGGTGCTGGTAGAGCATTATCACGAGCTAAATCTCGACGAAATATCGACTATATGGATGTACTTGCCGCCCTGGAACAACAAGGAATATCAATCCGTGTAGCATCTCCAAAACTTGTCATGGAAGAGGCACCGGAATCTTATAAGAATGTTACAGATGTGGTAGATACTTGCCATGCTGCAGGTATTAGTAGTAAAGCTATCAAATTAAGACCAATTGCTGTCATCAAAGGGTAGCCAGTCTTTTTGTATTTATTTATTTTGTTTTAACGTACTAAAATCTTAAAAGAAAAATAACTAATATATTTTGTAATTTTGTTTTTAATAATGCATTTCGTATTTAATTTTTTTACTGCATAAACTAAAATCATCGTACGATTTAAAAATAATTTATATAAGAATGTAGTAAGTAATTTCCGACGAAATTTATTTGAATGGTAAATACAAATTAATTTAAAAAAATGGTACCAGTATCATTTCTACAACTTTTAGGTTTACGATTTTCTGTGTTATTTAGAATATATTCCTTTTGATTTAATTTGTGATTATTATGAAAACTATATTTAGTTCTAAAAATGTAAGTCATTCTTTTGCGTTAAATTCTTTAAAATAAAATAAAAATATTTTCCTGCATCACATATCACTTCATCGACTTTATTATTGACCCACAATTTATTTTGAAAGCATTTTGATGAACTCATCTTCTTATTGCAGAACTAAGGGTTTATTTTATACCAGCTTCTCATTTCTCAATAGAACTTTGGTGACATTCGAAAAATATTATTTTTGTTAGGGTGAATAATCCAAGTGTGCTGAATGTCGACAATCACTGGTGGATCTTGACATTCTTGAGCAAGTCTTTGCTTCAAAGTCTCTGTTTAATAATGAATAGGATTTTATATTTACTTGAAATTAGGACTCCACAATGCGGCTAATTAAGATGTTATTAAATTAACTATTTATTTTGCCTTTCCTTTTTAGAAATATGTATGAGCAGAAAGTTTTTAATATAATCACGGTGTACTAATTTAAGGCAGTCTCGTCCCACTGCACCTTTTTTATTTTACATAAAACTATTAATTTACAAGAGCTTCGCCCCTTTTCTTAAGTCTCCTTCACCCTCTTTCCTTTAGTTAAACGCTCTCGAAAGAAAACATAACTTAGCTAATCAAACTCGCATATTTCATAAAATTTTCTCAGATCGGCAGAATTGCAGTCGAAAAACTTTGAACTTGCGTTAAATTACTGAAAAACAGTAACAGTATTAGTCGAGAAATTATCTGCTACTGTCTTTGATGTCAAATTTCATAGTGAAATATATCCGTTTGATAAAATTTTTATTAATTTCCGGACATTCACCAAAGTTCTTAAATGTCACAATTAACAGTGATTGGGTGTTTCAACAGATTTCAGGTCTACGCTTTATAAATATGTTAAGTGACTACATATCTTTATTTATAATTCATGCATTTTTATTTGTAATATGTTAATTAATATTTTGTAAATTAAAAATTTGATAGAGAATATGGTTAATAGAAATTTATTTTTAAGAATGGACTCAGTTTTGTGCTTAAACCATTCTCTATACTTGGTTCGTCTTCTTTTATTTTAGAATTAGTGCCAAAATCAAAATACGGTCGGCACCTGAGGTAATAGAATTAATTATTTTCCACGAAACTAATTGATATCACGAAATTCCACTGAAATTCTTTTTAAGTAATCATACGAGTAATCATACCAAAAAAAATTGGAGTCACGGAGCCAAAGCTTAATGCATCGTTGCTATTCCACATCAGAGTTTAAATCTAATTGTTAAATTTAAGCTTTCTCAACAGATTTCTGCGTTATAAGATTTTTTTAAACAAGCAAAATGATTGTTGGCAGTGGCCAAAGAAAATACTTTAAAAAAGCTTTTTTTTTGCGACGTTTCGGGCACTTCTAATTAACTCGTCTTTTTCTCCTTGACAGTTCCTGTGAAAGGATAACAAAGATGTCAGAAAAGTAGAAAAAACAAACTTTTTTTAAGTTGAAAACTATTTTCTTTGATGCCTACCGACCATCATTTTGTTTGTTTCATTAACACAGCGACCATTAACTATTATTGACATTGATATGTTAGTTTCATAATCATAATATATAATTGCATAATGCATAATATTCCTTTAGCCTGTAATTAGGAAAAAATGTGATTGTGAGGCATGAGAAATGTTGGTTGCTCTTCTGATTTTACAACGGTCCCGGATTAGAAGAACAAATAATTCCAGTCTGAATGAAGCTGTTTGGCCACAGCTCATCTAGGCTTGGCAAAATGTGTTAAGATCTCGCCATAGACTAGAGAAGCCTATCTATTTGATAACAAACAGTAACTGACCTCTCAATAAGTAGAAGCTGGTGGCTAGCAATTGGTACGCTAGTTGGGGAAGCAAATTAATAGCGAAAAAATGTGATACTGTATAATACAAGAAAGAACCTTAAGAAACGCCTTGGCAGATCTGTGATTAGTGTTATGGACTTCCATAAGTATCCGGAATGGGTTTATGCGGTCCGGATTTGATTATTAAATGATGTTTTATATATATATTTATGTAGTAAAATATTTGTACTGTTGCCTCTGAGAAATATTTGGTAAAGCATGTTTAGCTGTCCGCTCCGTCAATGGGAACTTGGTTAATAATTGGACTGAAGCTTGCCTGAAAATGTAAGCAAATAGTTTTGCGGCCTCTTCTAAAATAAATAAAAAAATATAAAATAATATTCCTACAAGGATGCTCTGTGCTATTAAAATTTATGTCAAGCCGTAGGGTATAGAAACGTTTTTATCACTACAAGGCTCCATCCGCCCGAGACCTCTTTTTCTAAATTATAAATATATTAAATGGTTGTATGTGAGAGACGAATAGGTTCCATTCTTTTTGTTCCAATTAATAGTCTGAAACAAATATTCTGAAGTGGAGTATCTAGCTGGCGAAGCTACTAGCTCCGTAGTTTGCCGTGGAATTTTTGCAAACGCAGTAATCAACATTACAACAAGAAATAATATTCTGTTGTGTAATAATCCTTCACTTGATTTGTTCATGATATTTATAACATTTGAAGTATGAAACGCGCTAGTTATTCAACAATTCGTGGCTTTGACACCATGATTGAACATTGATGTTACCTGCTAAAACTTGAAAATGAATTCCACACTCTTTTTCGACAATTGACATGACTTTAATGCGACATATGTGAATCGTCTTTATTCCACAATTTATTCAGAAACTTTACTAAAATAGTTGAAGAAAAAGAAAGGGGGGGGAAAAAAAAGAAAAACATACTACTTTATATTTTGTATAAATTAATACCACATACATAACCAAAAATGTATGAAATAGTAGAAACATCATAACGATAAATATATTATATTACATTATTATTATAATTATTTATAAACATAAGAATTCGAATATTATATTTAATATTTTTTTTTGTGTTTTGTTTTTTACAAGATAATTTATTATCACTTACTTTTTTTTATAATACAAAATTTGGCCTTTTTTTTTTGTATGTTTATTATTAAATATTTTAAGTTGAATTCAGAATTCTCTAAAACATATGCATTTTTGCTGACTGTTTCTTAATTTTCCTTGTATACAATCAATTGAATTTTAATTAAAAAAATTATGGAGACCTAACTTTCTAAAATAGTTTTTTTTTTGGAAGGTTTTAATTTAAATTATTCAAACGTCACATATATGTGTGTGTGTGTGTGTATATATATATATATACATAAGGCCTCTAAATTTGTAATTCCTAAAGGAGAATTTTTATTTAGGAATTTGTGTAGAGGAACATGTTTATTTAGAAAACGTGAACTGTGATAAATAAAGACAGTAAAGAAATATGACTAAAATTTGTATTTAGCAAGATTCTGAACCAAATGGAAGTTTGTGGAATTATTGTGTCTATTTATTATAAGGTTTTACTGTACAAGTACAGTTCTTAATTGGATATATAATATATATATATAAATATTTACAAAAAAAAAAAATAAGAATAAAGTAAATAAAAAAATTATCATAATACGTGAGTTTTTATTTTATTATTTTTATGATGTCTTATGTTAAATCTAATGAAAATATGATTTTAAACATTTCTTCTGTATAATCTAAAAAGTAAGCCAAGCTATTATATATATCACAATCAAAATGATCATATAATTTTTGTTCTATGGTTATAAATATATTTATTTCTCTTAATCCCTCCCTCATTAAACTCAAAAATTTGTTTAATATTATTAAGAACTGTTTATTAGCCTTCTCTTGAAGGTTAATCTTTTGATATTAAATATAATTCTTTTACCTCAAAATAAATAGCCATATTTTTTTGTCTGCCTCACCTTACTCAAAAGTTTGGTAAAAAAAAAAGACTAGCTTTTAGATTTAATTTCACTTTGTTTTACATATATTTTTACTTCCATTTTCTTTTTTGTGTTTAATTACATTCTCTTAACAAAAACATACAACATTCTTTTTTACAAACTATAATTAAATTTTTCTCTTTATAAGTTATTTGGTGGCCGGGGGGGGGAGGATCCTTGCATTAATATCCTTTATGGTATATGGAATGTGTTAAGAATTCCAAGAATCACATTCATGCCAAAAAAAAAAATATTCCTTTAAAAAAATTCATTAAACTGCCCAGTTTCCGCCACAACAGATTTTTATTCCTTGTTGCAATCTATGCATCGGTTACTTAATGGTTGAATACAATCTGTATGATATCCATGACCGCACCTTGTGAATAAGACAAGAAAGAATATTAAAGATAAATCCTAAAGTAGTAACTTTTAAGAAATTGAAGCTGAAAAATAAATCACATGATTTTTATTTTACTGTATTTCTTGAACATTTGACCAATCACAATCTCTTCAAAAGAAATTCTACTTAGTTATGTAAATAGTGGAAATACGAGGTGTGTAAATTAAGTAATGAGACTGATCTTCTAGTGTTCGATCTGGCAACACTGGAGACGCGGCGCATGCGTGGTAGGGCAAGTAAACATCTGATACATGTCCAGTGCAAATTTGAAAATGCTACAGTTGTTGCACTGTCCGTAGTGACTTTTTTGTGAGCAAGGTTTTTTTCAGTGCGTTTTAAAAATGAGTGACATCAATTACGAGCAACGTTTTGTCGAGAGCACAGGTTTTTAGGTGTTTAAGTCGTTTGCAGAAGGAAGGGAATCAATTGAAGACGAGCCTCGCAGCGGAAGGCCTTCATCTTCAAGGAATCGTTCACAAAGAATTTGTGCCTCAATGCCAAATAGTAAACCAACATTTTTACCGAGAAATTCTTGAGAGATTTCGAAAAAGAGTCATGCGTGTGAGACCAAACATCAAAAACAAGTGGGTGTTGCATCACGACAATGCTCCGTGTAACCGCGATTTCTATTAATGAGTATTTGGCCAGTAATAACATTCCTGTGGCTCCTCAGCCTCCTTATTCACCCGACTTGAGTCCATGTGACTTTTTTTGTTCCCCAAATTGAAAAATCACCTCAAGGGACGTCATTTTGGAACACTGGAGAATATTCAAACAGCCGTAACCGACCAACTGAAGTCTATTCCAGTATCCGAGTTCCAGCACTGCTATGACGAATGGAAGAATCGTCTTCAGCGTTGTGTGGCTTCCCAAGGTAGTTACTTTGAAGGAGACAATGTTGAATTGTAATTTTATTTGAATAAGAAAAAGATAAAAAATCAGTCTCATTACTTAATTTACACACCTCGTATGTTGTGGTGGTTGGTTCCGCAGAGCTGGAAAGCATCAGAGACATTTTTCGTGGTAGCCTGCTTCATTTTGTGGTCATCGACCGGTTTCGGGCGTTCGCCTATCTTCGGGATGCGTTTTTTAGACAGTGTGACAACGCAGACTTGGACAGAGCAAATTTAGTTTACACACTCTTTTTTCCAGAAGATGGGCGATCACCCGAAACTGGTCGATGACCACAAAATGAAGCAGGCTACCACGGAAAATGTCTCTCTGATGTTTATGAAATTGTTAAACCTAAGGGGAAATATTTAAAATAAATATTCCCAGAAAAAGGATTGCAAAGAACTTAAATAAATGTGTGTGATAATAATAAAAACTAATGAAGCCATGCTACGACAGATAAAATTACAGATAATAAATAATAAAAAAATTTAAAAAACATAGCTAGAGTCGTTTCTGTAAAAATGCAATAAAAATGAAAACTTTAAAAAAAATAAAATCAACATATCTCTTCGTTATTTAATGCCACAATTCAACTTCTTTGTGCCTACTGTCTATAACAGGGTCTCTCAACCTTTTATTGGGTCATGATATATTTTTAAGGGTCGTGAATGATAAAAAAAAATTTACATAAACTAGCAGTCACCGATGCCACTAAAATATTACAAAATATGGGGTGAAACACTCGCACAACTTTCTCTTACTATTTTGAATATATAAAATGACCCATTTTCTTTAAACATCAAATACTAATTTGTCCTAACCTTAAGCGATCGTGAGGAGGAGTACTGAAGTGAATGGCCAGCTTCTTGAAGAAAAATATGTTTATATTCATACCAGAATTTAAATTCTAATTTTGAAAACTACTTAATTTTTTCGGATTTAGTGATCTCTTTCCCAGGATAAACAAATATCATCAGAAGAATATAAATTGAACCTATGATGAAATCTTTCTTACCTGAATAGACACATTTTGTCGAAAAAAGGTCCTCTACAAATTTTACAAACATCAGGTGCAGCACATCCCATTCTAGCAATTTTAACAACAGCAGCTAATTCCCCATGTAGTCCACTCATATGTAAACGTTTTGTTGCTTCTAGCATGCGTCTTTGGTCACGGCATTTCACAAAAAGACCTGCAAAGTTAAAATAGATTATTAATTGACATAAGATATATGGAATGATAAGCAAAATATAATAATAATATATAGTGTATTAGGTTAATAAGAAACTTTCAAAATTATTATAGAAAAATTTGTAATTAATTACCCATTATAAGTCCTCTAAGTTCACCTAATGTTCCTTGAGTATGCTGCATTAGCAAATGAAGTTCTGATACTAAATTCAAGTCCGCATTGCTGAGAACTCTTTGTAACAAATCTACCAATTAAAAAAAAAAAAATCATATACTTGTATATATAGAATAAAACAAAAAGTACTTAATTCCAAGTGAAAATCATATTTCAGTAGAGATAATGGTTCCACTTTCCTCTTTATACTTTAACATAGGAAATTTGGTGATTGTGAAACATCTCATAATGTAAATTTGGTTTGAGTTTCTCCAGATTTCAGGGAGTAATAGATTAGGAAAATGCTTCGGGCTTTTGACAGTCTAGTTTTCTCAGAAACTACTAAACAGACTTCATTTGGAAGAAAGTGGAGCTGTTTATGTTGAAGGACATGAAATCGGAGTAATTGACAAAAGTTATTTAATATCTATCTCTTTGGATTTTAACAGAAATTAAACTATATACAATTTACAACACTTAAGTCTTTGGGTGGAGCCCACGTAAGTGGTTTGTTGTAAAACCGACGTTTCGCTCATATTACAATAGGCTTCTTCAGGCAGTATCGCCTCCAAAGCTGAAACAACACTGACAAGTTATAAAGCAGGTAGTGAGAGGTGAGGGTTAACTTCCTCCTCCCTTCTGTAAATGGCTGTTGGTAGTATGCGTGCTTAATTTTTTTTCTCTTGCGTATGATTGGCTACTAGAGACGAGGTCTTAGTCATCCCCTCCCAATGCTTCATTGTTAAAGTTGCAGCCTTTTTTGGTGCGGAAAACCGTTCAATATTTTTTCTTTTTCTGTTTCTGATTCTCTCCTTTCTCTGAGCAGGGGCAGCCATGTTCTGCTCAAACAGAATTCATCATCTCAATTCAAACAGTTTCCTTGTTTTTCAATTGCTACTGCCTCTCTTACGACTCGTTCGTAATAATCGTTCACTTGGGCAACGATTTTAGTGTTCTCAAAATTTATCTGCAAGTGCAGTTTTGTTGTGTTTGACACATTGTCTGTGTTCTTTAAAGCGCGTAGTGACTAAACTTTTCGTCTGTCCTATGTATTTTTCTCCAAGGAATCCTATAGACTACACATTTTTGTAATGGAAATTTGTCCTTGAAACGTGGAAGTATTTGAGACATTTGGTTGAAGGGAGAAGAAAGCTAACCCCTCACCTCTCCAGTGCTTCTTTACACTAACCACTCTTGTGAATGTTGTTTCAGCTTTAGAGGCGACAATACCCTGAAGAAGCCTATTGCAATATGGGCGAAACTACGGTTTACAACCACTGATGTGGTCTCAACCCGAAAACCTAAGGTTTTATACGACAATGGCCGCAATTGGAAAGATTATACATATTTCTTCTTTTTTTTTTTAATAGCAAGGCAATTTATCTTCAAATATCGCGGAACAGGACTGGCCATTCAATGTTGAGTCTGGATGGATCACTATTAGAAAAATCTAGTCAACCTTAGGATTTTGAGGAAGTACTGTTGGGATGGCTTTTGGGGGCGTGGGTCCTGTCCCTAGGTAATCGCCTTATCATTTTTTTACCCATTATGATCATCACCATGACGATGACAAACAATTGAAAAATATATGGTAAAATTCACCAATTAGAAAAAAATGTCGCTAGTCAGCACTTCTCGAATAACTGTTAGTCAGTCTTTACAATTTTAAATGTATAACAGGACCCACGATGTGCCACTGTAACATTACATAGCAATCACATATTTCATTCAAGTGGCATTTTAGTGAAAAGCTTGACGTTGTTGCTTTCCCAGAACCTGCCAAAAACAATTTTCTGGGAAAAATTGTTTCAAATAAAATGACACGATTTATATGAGTGTAGATAGTAATTGACTTTTAAAGAAAATCGTTGGAGCTATTTTCGGGAGCACAAAAAAAAAACAAGAGAAAATCATTCAGTAGAGTCGCACTCCCGGAAACTCAGAGTCAGATGCAGTGATTTGAGTTTCCTGCAATATTTTGTACATACACCTATAATTTTTTTCTTCATATTTAGGGGTAATTCAGTATCTCAAGAAACTCTTTTAATTTATAATTGCATCAATAACTCCAATTCAGGTATTGTAACATTGACGTGATAATACAGTTTATAGGCCACTAGCTTTCTAAACTTTACGATCTCTCCCAGTTGACATGGGCTAGATCCGCTCGGCATAAAGAAGAGAGTGGGGATACAGGTTATTATGGTACATGCGCTGCCGCGCCAAGTATCTCTAGGTTGATGAGATGGACAATCGCTACTAAGATAATGCTGGTTGAATAGCCATAGTAGACTAACTGCATAATTAAAAGTAAATAATAATAATAATAAATTAAAATATAATAAAACGCTAAAGCGTGTGGTCCATTTCCTACATACCCTTGAATATACGCCACTGAGAGCTTTGATAAGTTTGGTGAAGTATTTCTAAATATTTTTTCAACAATTAATATTTTTACTGACTAATGAATAAACACATGTAAAGAAGTGAAGTTTCCAGTAACAAAATGGACCATACAAAGAAATAAAGCAAAAGCCAGTTCTGAGCAGTAACGCCGATGAAGAAAGAAGAATCATGCAATTGATATGAAGTTAAAATTATCTAATCATTGATACATTTTTATTAATTTCGATTTCAAACCACTATAGTCTAATGAACATACACCTTTCTAACAAGGAAGAAATAATCAAATCTGTACCTGCAATCTTCTCAAGGAATGCTGGATTTTTTTTATTAATTTTTTTATTTTTAAGGATGAACTTGTAACATAGGAATGGATGTCAGGACTGAAGAAAGTAGAGGAAATTCATTATCAAATGACCATGATAATATTTATTCTTGGCTGTATAAAACCTACGGTGTGAATTTAGCTTGAGCAGACACATAAGAAGTGGTAACCAGGATGTCTTAGAGTCTAACACTGTATTGCCTCTTTGAGCAAGATTTACAAGTTCTTCTGTCATTTTTTCTGCTCGTTCTTCTCCCTACAAAGTAGAAAGAAAAATAATAATACATAAGCCTCTGAGGTAAAAGTCGGGAAATGTATCAAGCGATGAACATTCACTTCAACTTTTAGACAACCATATTTAGCATTTTTTTTTTTGTATATAACTCACATTTTGAATAGCCATTTGTAATCTCGAAAGGAGTACATTGAAAGCACCTTGTAAATCACCACTTCTTTCTAATAAAACGGCCGTTACTTCATCCAGTCCTTCTTGTTGGGAAATCTGAATTCATTGTCCAAATTTTGTAACTATTAATTTGTTTTTTAATTAATTTCCAAATTATTTAATTTCAATACCTTAATTGCTGGATCGAGTTCAATATTATCATTTGTTTTTACAACTTGAAGTACTCTGTCTGGATCAAAACGGCACATTAAGCAAACATAACGTGTCATATGTTCTGTATCTAAGTCACTTTCTTCACTGAAAATTTTAATAAATCCCAATAAATATAAATGGAAACATTAAAAAATAAAGCATTGTTATTATTAAAAAAAGAAAATATGTTTTATTTACATCATTCCTTCCAAGAAGTAAAAGAGCTGTTCATCTGTTAACTGACCTATAACTTCAGGTATTGTCTGCGGCAAATGTCTTACCAGAAGTTGACCAGTTTTTTTGCAATCAATTTCCAGTAATGCCTTTAAAACAAATAAATAATATTCATTTTAAATAATTGGTTAAGTTTGTTAAATTTTTTTTAAAATTTTGGATAGATGCCGTGGACTAGTCGAAAGCTAAGAAAAGAAAATAAAATCGTGAATATCATGACTATGGTAATAAATTTTAAAATAAATTTTCCCAAGAAAATGTTACAAATAAAAGTGATAAAATATTTATGTTTGTAGTTGGAACCGTTTTCGAGAAAATTACGAAAACGTGGAAAAAAAAACCATTCAGTAAAGTCGTATTTCCGGTTGATGGATGATTTTGAGATGAAACTTTTGTGTCAGATGTAGTAATTATAATGAAACTGAATACCAAGTTTGAGCTTCTTGTAATATTTCGTTTTTTGCTTTTTTTTATATATTTTGTTCACAAACTCACACACAGACACATATCGATAAAATTCCATAAAATATGCTTTACTTTCTCTTATCCCTAGTAAGAGAAAGTATTGCGATCGTGTTGAATTTTCACTAATTTAAGTGAGCGTGTATGTTGCAGAGAATAAAATATCTCAATACAAAAAAACGGAAAAAGCTCAAACTTGGTATTCCATTTAGGTATGGGCAAAATCCATCAACCGGAAGTGCCACTTTACTGAATTTGTTCGCCGCCATTTTCTCGAAAACGGTTCCAACGTTTTTCTTTAAACTTTGTATACTAATCTACAAACATAAATATCTATCACTTTTATTTCGAAACATTTTCTCGTGAATCTTGATTTTTTTTTTTGGATGGTCCGGAGGAACATTTCCATTAAACTTTTTTCTAAAGCACCACTTCAGTACAACGTATGGTTATGGTTCTATTAATATTCATATTCATATTACTTCTAATAGAAGCATGCTATAATTCCAAATCTGAAGAAAAATCGATTAACCGGAAGTACCATTTTTACAGACAAGGTTTTTAAAATTTGTGGAATTTTATCGAAAACGACTAAATTTTCCTTTAAACTTGGAATGCTAGCCTGCCCAATTATAAATAAACCAATCACTTTTATTTGCAATATTTTGCCAAAAGAAATAATTTTAGATTTTTGTTTTGCGAAATTTGTGGAAGTAAAAATTTATGATAAGACCAAATGAGCAAAATTTGAAGTTAAAAAAAAATATGTCATTTTATATAAATGTAATTATTTTTAACTGGAGTAAAGACAAAGTCGTATGTTTTTTCACACTAGATCTTTTTCGTTTCTCAGGGAATATCAAAATATGTATTTCCGATGAAAAATGGGAAATTATTTGTAGTGAAAATTTCAAAAAATTTGATACGATCGCTTTACTTCCACTTACTACGAATAAGAGAAGATAAAAAGAGAATGTTTGAGTTAGGATAGTAATGTTTTTTTTTTGTTTTTTTTGTAGTCCTGATAATATCTTAATATGAGATGAAACATTGACCGAGTTAACTAATATTAATAAAATCTGACCAAATTACTTTAATAATCTACACCATTATAAATTTATTGGTCAAAATATTAACAGTGCTTTGGTAGCCAAAATTGTAATTGTAGCCTTGTTTTGCTCTGGAAAACTATTAATTATTCTTCTTTTATTTATTCTTTTTCTTTTTCTCTCCTTTCTCAACCAATCACAAGCATGGGAGGGAAAATTAAGCCCTGCTCCTCCACTGACCACCCAACTAGCACTGATAAGACATACTAGCCAACCTGTTTCTTGCCAGTATTGAATTACCAGTCGGGTTAGCAGCCCCTGAAGAAGCCAATTGCAATATGGGCTATATTTGAGGGGGTGGGTATTTCCACGGTTCCCGTGGTCCCCTGTGAGGCCAGTCCTCTTCTGTCAGGTCGCGAGCATCCATTGCTCGAACCATGCGTCCTTTCCAAATCATTTCCAAATATGAGCGATATAAATATATATAAGAAGACACACATTTAAAACCATCTTTAATACTCAGAGACAAAATACCAATTTCTAATGAAAATGTAATTTCAAATAATCTGATATGCATGCATAAAGCTTTCTCTTATAGCATTAACAGAAACAAAACATTAATCGTTAGTCACAAGAAGTGTAGTTTACCTGAAGATTTTCAGGAAGAGTCACTCCCATGTCCGCTTTATGTGGCGACTGTTCTATGAATGAAAATATATGTTGTTTCCTAGAAGGATCTAAAATATGACATCGTAGAACTTCCGCATGTTCGCCTCTCATTTCATGTAATACAGCACATACTTGATAGCTAAACAACATATTTGTCAACATATTTGATTGATCTGTTATAACATATTTACAGAAGAATATATAGTTTTACAATTGTCTTTAACGTTTATATTTTGTCATTCAAATTCAAGAAGTATGCTTCTAGAATAGGTAAGAAGAACTAAAGTGCTGGATAACATCTCGAGATCTTTTCGTTATAGCTTTCTTCTTTTTCTTTTGTACTGATCGGTTTCGAGGTTTCGCGCGACATTCAAGCACTTAGTAAACAATAGTAAAATAAAGAACATTCAAAACTTTTACTCCAACTTTCTGTCATACTTCTTTTCAAGTATTTTACTAACAATATATGATGATTTGCAACAGATTCTCAAATTTGTTCCTAAGGGAACTAACCTGTAAACATTAATACTAGAAAAATAAAATAAAAAAATAAAAATCAGAAATCTAAACCATTTTTTCTTACTGTAATTCTTATAAATCCCTTCAATATTATAATTGGTGGTACCTACGCACAGTAATGAAATGAAACTTTACAAGATAGTAACACGTCCCAGTTTTCTCTCAAATCCTCCGGAAATCAATGTATATGATTATTTAGCAAACCAAGTTTTCAGAAACACGCTGGTTTCATTATCGAGAAAATTGAGGAAATGTTCAGGAAATTCACACTTTGATATAAGCCGATTTTCATCATACTAAAAATTTTACATGTTCAATTTTTAATGTTATACAAGTTGTAGACCGTATATTATAATTTAAATTAAAATGTAACCGTATATATTCCTACTGCATATATAAAATTAGATTATGTGGGGGGGTTGGCTATAAAGCCTAAACCACCACGACCTCTATGAGCGTGCACCCACAAGTTAGAGTTCCCTCTCCAGTTCTGTCTGTTTAATAAGACTTTGGAGTATGAAGAAAGACTTCTGGGTGACCCTTGAATGCAACCATCAGTCAGAATAACCTTTCAAGCCCAGTCTGTCTTATTAGACTTTAGAGTCCTGAGAGAGAATTATTGGATGCAGCTTTCAGGCGTCAATTTCTCCTCTCTAAAGAGCAGAAACCTCAGACATACAAGCCCCTTACACTCACACAGAAACAGTGCTGTTTCTTCTTCTTCATGACAAAACCTACACAGGCTCATGCGACCCATGTTTATATAAAGTCTACGATTTGTTGCAGCTCATTGTCCATTGATGGGCAATGCTGTACAGCCACTACCCGGAGGCCGGCAGTGCACTAGAACGCTCCAGGCACCAATGACCTTAGATGTAGTTACTCCTTAATTTAAAAAATAAAACTGTACTCAAATCCCTCTCCCATAATGCATATCTATTTCTAAAAATCACTTTTCGGACTAAGGTTACCTTAGAAGCATGTATTACCGGTAAAACTTAATTTCGTAAATATGACACGATCACAATACTTTTTACAACATAAGAGAAATAAAAATGAAATTATATTGTTTGTTTTCCAAATTAGCATTTTTTTTCACTGTTTAGAAGCTTTGAAGTTGATTTTATCACAACTGATTATCCTAAAAAAATATAATAAAAATGAAACTTACAATTCAGCAGATTTCGCTAAATCCAATAAAACTTGATATGAAATATGTTGAAGAGCACCAGAAGTAACTAATTGTAATAAAGCTTGTTGTCTGTCCTGAATAGAGCATGAATCCTCCGTTACTAGTCTAGTAACAGTATCTGTATAGAGTGCTGGGTCTATTCTAAGACCACGGCTCATTGACGATGAGTTAGCTATTACTCCTAATACCCATGCAACATCCGTACTCTGAAAATAAAAATTAATCAATATTTATATACATTTGGGCCCTTTGATCAAAATTAGGATGATGATCAAAATATATACATACCTTAAAGTTTGAACCTTCTCTCATAACTTGTATAATTATATCTACAAGTCTTTGTCTAATTTGCATAGAAAGTGTAGCATCTGAGAATGACATGACTAATGCATTCACAAATTCTCTAGTGTCAAATTCCAACAGCGTTCTAAAAGCCCATAATAAATTATTACAATTTAAAAAAATTCTAGAATGAAATTTTCAAAACGACTTTCTCAAAACTGCATTTTCAATTATTAACAAATTATCTTCAAACTACAGAAATTTTGACCATACATTTAACTGTTATTGTTATATGAGTAGTGGAATCGAATAATCTATTGAAATGGAACTTAAGAGTAAAGCCCAATGTTACAGCTCACTAAGAACCCTAAATAACTTCTTTTTTAAACTTCTTTTTCTGGAAAAATATTTAAAATAAAAGTGACAAACTTGTAAGTATAATAAATTTAAGGAAAAATCGTTGTCATTTTAAAGAAAACTCAAAAAATAAGAAAAGAAAAATAAAAAAAAATCAGAAAGCGGTACTCCGCTTCCTGGAGCATGAAGAAAGACTTCTCCAGGAAACTCCAATTTTCCAACTCCAGGACTTCTCTGTTCACCAATTTTTTCAAATTTTGGAATTTTCGACTCATTTTATAGTCCTTAATTGTTATAAAGTTTTTGAAACTATACAATAAATTGATATTAAAATTATGAAACTGAATAAGAGGAAGCACTACATTCAGCTACCTTTTCTTCTTTCTTTGTAGTAGAGCCCTAGCCTTCTCAATACATTCCTCCACTCTTCTCTCTCTCTCGAGCCACTCGTCTCCACCTTCTCTCTCCCAACAACCTGAGGTCCTGTTCCACGTCATCCAGCCATCGCATCCGTGGTCTTCTTCTACTTCTTCCTCCTCCCGGATGCCCAGTAAACAACTTCCTCGGTATCCTGTCCTGCTCCATTTTTCCAGGTGACCCAACCACCTCAACTTCCCACGTTTCGCTATTCCCACCAGGTCCTGTTCACCATATATATCTTTTAGCTCCTGATTTGACCTCATTCTCCATACTCATCATCCTGCCTTACCGGACCAAATATTTTCCTCAGGACCTTTCTCTCCCATACACTGAGAAGTCGCTCATCCTCTCGAGTTAGCGTCCAGGTTTCGCTGCCGTATATTAAAATCGTTCTTAATAAGGTCTTTTACAATATTAACTTGGCTTCCCTAGATTGCTGATTGAAGCGCAAGGCTTTCTGTAAAGGCCAGTAGCATTGGTTTACGCCTGTTATTCTGGCTTCTATGCCTATACTGACTTCACTTATATCACTGATAACAGCCCCAAGGTACCTAAAGCAAACTTGCTTGCTTCTAAGGCATATTGCTTCGTGGTCGTTCCTTTTTTGGCTCGCATATACTCTGTCTTCGCTTCGTTGACAGCGAGTCCAAGTTTACTGGCTTCTTTAGTGAACTCTTCGAAAACTCCTTAGAGTGCCGGCATAGTTTGAGCTGACAAAACAACATCGTCTGCCAAATCCAGATGCTGCCTCAACCTATTAAAAATGGTGGCTCCGGAATTGGTACGGATTGCCCTAATAGCCTTAAAGTCAGTCAGCCTCCTAGAAGCTCCAAAAATGAATTTTTAGAAATTTTAAGCCGGAATTGAGAAAGTAATTGAGTAAAGTAAAGTCGTACTGAAAATGAAATAATATTAAGTAAAGTGTTATTTTTAGATAACCAGTTTTGACCGAAATTATTTATTAGACTCCCTGATGATGTCTATATGAATATCAAGCACCGCCTTTTTACTTTTTTTTTCATTGTTGAAGTGGCTGTTAATACATATAGAAAGATATAAATAAATATGTACAGCATTAAGTGTTATACATGCAATAATAAACATACAATAGCTCATAGGCCAGTTTCTATGGATCTCAAAAAACACGTAATTTTTTTATCTGAACTAATCTGAAGTAGTTAGTATTCAAATGAATGCCTAAATTCGAAAATCTAACGAGATTGCAATATTTCTTCTTATAGTATAAAAAGAATGGGATATGCAATTATTCATAAATCTTAAACTATCTTAAGGAATGTAATAAAAGAGATTACCTAATATAAGGAAAGCAGGTTTCATCGTCCGATGCATTACTACTATGTTGTGAACATAAAGTTCTAACTACTTGTTGTCGAGCGTATTCAGCTTTTTCTTTAGTTCCGCCGTAAGGGGCATTGCCGCCTAAACAACTGGCAACGTATACTAGAAGTAAGTTTCCTAATCGTCTTCCTTCTGCACTGGGCATACCTTCTAAAAATTGAAAAGAATTATGATTTTACAATGTTGTTTTTAAATAAAATCTGAACAAAATTATTATTTTAAAAATCTAGTTTAAAATTTTAAAAAGTTTTCTAAGTTAAATGTATAAATTATATATACAATATTTGATGCATGTCAATGAATTATCAGATCAAAAAAAATTTATAATGTATAAAATAACAAATATAGTCAAGATTTACAACCTGAAATATGAACAGCCAACAGAGGGATCAGTTCGTATAATGGACTGGTGAAATCGTTCATTACTCTATTCCATACTGAAATTAACGCTGAATATAAACGTTCGCGTCTACACAATGTGATAACTTGTTCTATATCAAGTGAGGTCACTTCAACTCGTTGAACACATTCTTCCATTTCCTGAAATACAAAACTTTATGACATCATTGTCTAGAGATTGCAAATGTCTGGTAAATGATAATGAAAGTGGAAATTTAATTAGCTATATATAAAGAGGGAGAGAGAAATGTTAGATATGGCCATAAAGTCAAATCTTCTGCGCCCTAGGAACTAACTATTTTGGCTTCCTAGAGGTTCTAGGAATAGTAAGTATTAAGCGGCCTCTACACGGTCAATAATATTGACAATACTTTAGAGTATTGACAATAATATTGACCATGTAAGGTGAAAAAATTGACAATAATATTGATCGTGTAAAGTAATGAAGTATTGTGACTGGTTAGCACGAGTATTGACGGTTATATTGTCAATACAGATATTGACAATATTATTGACCGTGTTGAGGCCGCTTTATGGTGAGCTAGAATTTGCCTGTGAATATGTTAAAACCGAGTAATTGAACATATTAATTACCAGCATGGTAATATTTATATCCGGAGGTACTAGCAGGTATGTCAAGTTCCCTGTAGAAGTGACTAGTTCATTTCAAGTTATAAGATAAATAAATGTAAACAGATTAACAATTAACTCACAGTCCACCTGTTATCAACCTCCTGATAGGAAACCAATCTCTGCATCACTTCTGGAGGCACTTGTGTAAGACGTCCCTCCATAATCGCCGTTTGTACAGACTCTAAAAAAGTTGCTCTTCCTTCGTTCAGACCATTCCATAGTCTATCAAATAATAGTTCTCTGAACCAATAAAAATATTTATTAGAATAAAGTAAAGAAAATTTGTACCATATACTTTGTATAATTGATAAATTTATGCATACCAAAATGTTTATATCTTTATACCAAAATGAAAATAGAATAAATTACTGTATTCTTTTATTTCTGACCGTATTCAATTTAAAAAATTGAATATTTAATAACTGTTACAAAAACTACAGATTAAAAAAAAAAATCACCAAAAATATAAACAAACTCACGTTTGTTCCAATTCTAAACAATGGTCAATAACAATGGGAATTGCCTCCTGCACATTAATATAAACTGTTCCATCTATAATTGCGTCCACAAATTTTTCTAATGTTTCTATAACCTGAGGACAATGATTATCTAAATATGACATATTGGTGAATATTATATTAAAAATAAAAATTAAATGAAAAATATCCGTTAAAATACCTCTTGTATAATAATACCAAAATTAAATAAAATTTTTCAAGATAAGATAACTATGAGGACATAGTTGGTAACTAAAGTCAATCATGTCAGGCTTACAAATTAGCCATATCGATTTTTTTAGAATAAAATTTTATTTAATTTGAAGATAATATGAATAAAAGAGAGGCTAATGATAATTTAAAAAACTACTAGAGACTTGAGACATTTATATAAAAGTAAATGTTTTATAAATAAAATTAAATGCTATCATTATTTCTCACCTTTTCTTTTACTAGTTTTTGTCTGACTTCTCTAGTTCCTCTTAACCCAAGTACAGCTTTCCCTCGTTCTTCATAAAAATCCATGGATAGTTTTAAGGCATCTTCATACCTGCACTGATAATTTATTTTCTCCTATTAAGGATTAGCGACTTAACTCACAGTTATGTTTTATAAATAAAGGATTTAAAGAAATGAAATAAATTGTATATAAAGGATATTATTTCGGATATATATTTAGTAAAGCATTAGACATTTAGTGGAAGAACAAAACATCTTCTTCGTTATTAGATTTACTATTTTACTTCGCTAACTGGCGAAGATGAAGTCTTGATAGGCCTTAGCTTTTCAAAATTGAGTTCTTATACGAAATAAATGTTTTGAAGTTCTTCTTGAATATAAATTTTTTATTATATACAGGGTGTCCCAAGGTATATGGATAATGACTTTTTCTCGGAAACTAAGATAGCTAGAAAAAATCTAAAAAATACGTGTCCCCGTAGTTTTTTGTTATAAATCCAAATTTAATTGGTGCAAATTTGTTTTAGTGCTTCCAAAAGTGAGATATAGGCACCAACTTTTTTTTTTCAAATGGGGAGGTGTGGTTTTTTTTCTTTAAGAAATTGATTCCTCTATTTTTGATAGGAAAAATTTACTTGAACGGTTTTTTTTCTGTGAGCGATATTTTACAAATTATGAATGAAAACGTGACGTTTCTTATAAGAACGTTCAAAATGATAATATTATAACGGTTTTTTGATTGAATAAGAAGAAAAGTACTATTTTATTATAAATTTTACTCCTCATTAATTACAAATCTTACTCGAACTGGCCTCCACCATTAGAGATGCATAGACATGCTCTTTCCTGCCAATATACCTCTAATGCATCTCTAATGAATGGTGGAGGCCAGTTCGAGCAAGATCTGTAATTAATGAGAAGTAAAATTTATAATAATAGAATATGAGAAGTAAATATATAAATGAGAAGTAAAAATATATCATTATAATAATCATTTTGAAACCGTTATAATATCCGTTATAATATCATTTTGAAACTTCTTATAAGAATCACGTTTTCACTGATAGCTTGTAAAATATCGCTCATAGAAAAAAAAACAGTTAAAGTAAATTTTTCTTATCAAAAATAGTGGAATCTATTTCTTAAATAAAAACCATACCTCCCCATTTCAAAAAATGAAGTTGGTACCTGTATCTCGCTTCTGGAACCACCAAGACAAATTTGCAAATTCATTTGGATTTCTAACAAAAAACTACGGGGACACGTATTTTTTAGTTTTTTCTAGCTATCTTAGTTTCCGATAAAAAGTCGTTACCTTGGGGCACCCTATATATATATATATATATTAGTTGCTTTTTGTGTGCGAGACACGGAGAAGAGTCAATTTTTTTTGTACTTTTAGTCTTATGGATTCTAGTCAAGACCTATACTCATATATAAGAAATGAGCACAACTATAGGCGCATTCCACATCAATTTTTTTTTTAATCTTTCTAAAAAGCAAAACGTCAAAAATAAAGAAGTATCACATAAAGAGCAGAGAATTTTAGGTTGCCTTTTGAATGTGCAGTTTTTCGCAAGGATTTACTGACAATGATAAAAGCCAAAATGTTTTAAGAAATGCCCCCAACATGTCCCTTTATAATAAAAATATATATATTATTTTAAATGTACCTATAGGCACGAAAAAATATACTGATCCATTATGGGAAAGAGGGACAGAAATCTTACTTTTTTTTAATCGACTATGAGGAGGAATCAAGACTTCTGCCAGTTTTTTTTCCAAAAACTGCTACTAATAGTGAATGCAAATATTAAATACAATTAAGAAATTCTTTACAAGAGGAAGTTTAGCAAGACAGAAATGCTTCGCTCTTGGCTCATGTCAGCTCATGGCTAGTGTTCTGTAGTGGAAGAGAGAAACGCAAAAATAATAGTTTTGAAAAATAATTTAGTGAATTTTGACAATATTTAAGTGAAATAATTTTGAAAAATAAATTGTATTTTAGAGTCAGGTATATAATTTAAGGTCATTGCTATTAAAGAGACAAAGGCACCCATTAGGGTAATACAATGTAACTTGGCCAACTGTTTTGTACCCCCGCTAGAGCGAACATTCTTTACACCGTCTGAATTAGACATCGAATCAGTTCACTTGATTCAGGAATCGCTCTCTTAACATCAGTGCCAGTCATAAGTTAAAACATAAGAGTTTTGCATTTAATCTAGATAAATAATTGATTTTATAAACATATAGTTGTGATATTGTAAAGTATTTAAATTCATTTTGAGATTAATATATTTATTATAAAAGCAGTGGTGGTCTCTTGATTATTTCTTAATACTTCTCTCTCCTTCAAATATACCTACACATAAGCCCTTTACAAAACCGCTCACGCCACCAGCTACTACTACACAAACAACACAACATCACCACTACATTTCAGTTATGATCATGTGTTTGATATTTGATTGAGATGACTATGTGATATTGCAGACGAAATTTGTGATTAGGTAAACTATCATTCTACTTGGATTTGAAAAAAAATTGTTCATCAAAACAGGCTCATCTATCTCATTAAAATAATTAAGTTTAAGTTCTATTAAATACATTTTGAAAATTTGTTTGTATTCCATACACCATGGTATAATAAAAATATACGTTTGTTTATGTGTTTAAATCTTAGATATTTAAAAAGTACGTTTAAAAATAATATGGACCTCTAAAATTAGTCTTTTAAATGTTGCAAATTTCTAAATGAAAAGGGGTGCATATAAGTAAAAAGTTTGGAAACCACTGCCCTACTCTATCCAATCTCATCTGGGTCATATAGCTACCACAAATTTCAGAACCTCTCATGCAGGGTTCTCTCATTACTAATAACACTACGCTTCATAGGAATTGGGTTGGTCTCAGGCGGGACAGTATCGCTGGACTTGGACCTAGGGACCTCCGCGTTCGTAGTCCATTATGTTACCAGAGAGTTAATCCCGCCCTTAAGAAGAAAGCTTCTAAATATAATAATTTCAAGATATGTTTTAGAAAAAAGTTAAAGGTCATTGAGAAAATCTAATGGTCAGAATATCAAAATTACAATTTTATGACTATAAAGGAATAATAAAATGATTGTTATAATAAAATCATACCTCTCTTACTAGACTGTCTATTCTTTCTGCCCAAAATCTAATTGAAATAACATGTAAACTCTTATTACCAAGTAATAGCAATTGATTTCCAAAGCTGTGAATAGAATTATATACAGCTCTTTGTCCTGCCACTGCCTAAAAATTAAAAAAAAAAGTTAAATTTCCTAATAATGGAAATATAATAAAATAATAATAATGAAATTATTGTATGAATACTTATCAACATATGAAAAGCTTTTTTTCACAGTTAAATAACAGAAGATTTAAAATGTTTCAATACATATAAATTTAGAATCTATTTTACCATTGCTTTGCTGACATTTCCTCCAGTTGCTAATCCTTTAAATGCTGCAGAATTATATACAAGGTCAACAATTGAAAGATCTAAAGTTTCAAGTTCCTGTTTTGTTCGTACATCTAATAAATGTAATGTTTCATTAGTGTCTACCAAAGCTACTGTACGGGATGTAAGCCATCTACAAGATAAGAGAGTATATGGAAGGCTAACTGATTGCAAACCATGGCATGAAACCCTACCAGTTCTCTCCAAGCTAATCTGAAAATAGAATCAAGAATGCAAGTCTAAAAATGTCTAACAAAAAAAAATTGTGAAAAACTTATAAAAGAATATGATTTAAAAATGCCCTACTTTTCCATAAAGATATTTTCTATTCTGTTTAAAATAATAATAATATCAGAAAAATTCTCCTCTCTTACAAGCAATAGTACAATATTATTTCTAGCAAAGATAGGAGATAACAGAGCTGATATCCGAATAATATGTTGTTGTCAACTCTCTTTTTTTTTCAAATCTTGTAATCTTAAACGCTTTGCAATATGCACAGATACATACCACAAAGCAACATCCTAAAGTAGTTGAAAGATACTGCATCAGGTAGTGAGATAGTTTGAAATACAGCTGTTATCTATTAACTTTTATAACTAATTTAAAATCCATATTAGTAATAAGAACCTGATAAAAATAGACTGTATCATTTCTTGCAACAGCCAGCACTGGGTCCATAACCCTGGAAGTGTCAGCAACTTGTATGACAACAAATTGCCAAGATAATAGAGGTAAGGAGGTAGATGTAGATCTTAGAAGCTGAGTGAATAACAACCGGGTATGAGGTCTCAAACTTACTAACAAAACCTAAAAAATAAAAAATAAAAAAAAAATAATAATAATAATAATAATAATAAAAAATAAAATTAGTTAGGAAATTACTTCCAACAAGCATAAGCACGCATTAATTTCAAAATAAATTTGTGTATAAAAATATTAACCTTTGAAAGGGTTGCCATTGCTACTATAACATAACCAGCAAGAGGATGAGTAGGTAAATTATGCAATAACAAAGGTTCCAAAGCAACAACTTCACCTCTGCTGCCTGAGAATACACATTTGCAATCCCATGATCGCACACCAAGCAATCGCTTCAAGCCAATTTCAAACACAGAGCCGCCGCTATCACTTAGCAACGCCAGTGATGGACTATCTGTGAACTAATAATATACCAAAAAATTAACTCTCAGCATATCTGATATGTTAGGTTATGTAATTTCACTATTATAAAAAGTGCGTTTTCCAATATCTAGTAACGAGTAAAAGACAAATGAAAAATATTTCCCTCTTTATTTCTAGTTTATGTCTTTCCTAAAAAAATAAGAGAAAATAAAAAAATCTGGTGTGAAACACTCACATGACTTTCTTTTACTGCGAAACAGCAAATTTTCTTCACACTCACCATTCTTATTCGTGTTTAAAACCGGCATTTTATGGAGAAAATCACAAAAAACTAAAAAACTTATTCAAGTTGCATTTTCGCTTAACCGATTTTCTTCAAACTAGGAATTTTGGCAACTTATTTAACTTTTTTTTTTATAATTTCGAGTAACAAGTTATCTTATTTTACATTTGATTATGCAATATTAAATTAATATTTTGCATGTAAAAAAATGTCTTAAATCCAGAATTTCTAAGGCGAGTTAATCTGGCCAGTTAAAATGAATGTTGATTTGGGTATTAACAAAAAAAAGCATACATCTAAGGTATTAAGACAGAAGATCCTAAGCTAAGCCAAGAAGGACTTGGAAGACGAAATAAATGAAAGTTTAATCAATGAACGGGATGCTTAGAACAGACCAAGTGGAAAAAAACAATGGAACGTTTATTAATTTTTATAATTTTTTAATAAATTGAATAAATTTTCAACTTTGTTTTTATATACTGGTGATATGCAAAAAAAAAAATAAACAAATATGCTGCCTTTTATGTTTTTGTTTTCAGTAAGCCCTACATAGTTTGTAAGTAAAGAATAAGAACATTTTCACAGTAGATATTGCCATCCTTTTTTTCTCTATCATCTTTAGAATAGTTAATATTCTGGGGAAGATGTAAATACTCAGAGAAGTCATAGGATAACACTACTTCCTCATAAACAGAAAAATCATATTTATTAGATAAATCCTCATCTATATTTAATGAATTTTACGACTAGCCCTCACGTCGCCGATGTTTCTTTAAAATTAGATTTAAAACCCATGCAATCTTTGCAGGGTGAAATTTTCAAAGAGGCAATCACAATTAATCATCAATTAATAGTTTTAAAGAATGTCCATTTCTTCTAGGCCCTTGAAGGGATACTGCTGGTCGCTCAACCTAGGAAGCAGGTAATCAGCATCGGCGATAGCTAGTAAATGTTTGGGCACCAGAAATATACCGACATGAATTTTTATATAACAAATTTTTTGGTAATTAGGTTTAATCAATTAATTTGATGACGCTCACCTACAAAACGTACAATTACTTAAAGAGTTAGTTTAAGTTATTGAACAAAATTTTAAAGAGAAAACGAACTAACTTTTCATCCTGATATAACAATGTTTTTGTAGAATCAAATTGAAAAAGAAAATTCAAAGAAATAGAACCATGTTTTTAATTTCCATTCAGCTTATAATATTTTCAGGAAAAAATTAACATATTCAGAACCTTTAAGAACTAGAGGGACCATATTTATTTCTTTAGCTTTACTTTCAATTTCATCCCATTCATGACTTTTTTGGAAAACTATTGTTTTAAGAAGAACATTGTTTATTAGATTCAATAATAGCACCTCACCTTAATATGTACAACGGCTGTTGAATATGTATGTGCATCAGGTGGTATTACTCTAAGTATTTTGGCATCTGCAGCGTCCATCATTAGAACAAGTCCCCTAGCAAAGCCAGCTAACAAACGAGTGCAATCAGGATTCAAAGATACAGCAGTACATGCACCGTTGTCCCGATCGGCATCATGTCGCCAACGAAGACGTTGTGAACCGTCAAAACACAATACTGTACTGTGAGTTGTTCCTATCCCAATAAGGCTTCCAACGCACATTGCTGATGGGCTTCCAATCGAAGGACCTTCCTGGTAAGCACAATTTATACAATAATGGTAATAAACGTTAAAAATGTCTCCTTCATACATCAAATATACACAATCTACTAAACGGTCTTGAGACACTACTTCAATGTCTTGAAAGAGAAAATGAATTTTAAAAATTACATCAACATCCCTAACAACTCATATTTTGATTAACATTTGTGAAAACTTTATATAGTTTGACGAAGTTATCTTTTTATATTTTTTCATAAAACCTCAATTGTACTCACCGAATCTGCTTGAAGTTGTGACGAAACTGCCCTTAGAATAACATGCCTAAGTATACTCGCTGAAGGTACTTGCCTTTTATGAGCAGAAGTACTGTTTGTTAAGCCACTGCCACTAATTCCACCACGACTTCCTACACTACTCACCGAACCGGTCTCACCTTGATCATTTTTATGTGTACCCTAATAAAGAATAAGCCATGAAAACTAAAATTTAAAACCATCTCTCTACTTTTGACTCTATAAACTTACAATTTCATAAAACACAAATTAAGACTTACATCTTGTGGAAGAAAACTTGGTAAATCTTCCTCACTAACTAATGAAGACTCATCGTCGTTCAGTGGATTTTTTAAGTTGGATCTGGTAGGAGGTGGTATAGCATATTCTTTATCATCTAACTAAAATTAAAATTAATAAGAATTTTTCAACGAAATAAGTCATTATGAAAACACTGAGTGAAGGAACACGCAAATAAACCACAAATTTACCTCGGATAAATCAAGGTCCAAAAGATCAGGAACTAATATACCGGAATCTAAGTCCCCGTTTGTACTCATTTCATCAGTTTATCATATTTAAGGAAGGGACAGTAGTTCCGGTACTTGAAAATGAACTTTTTTAACGCATATTGTTGGAGTTCGAAGAAGGTAACAAAGTTATAAACTTCCCACTTAGCAAAAACATAATCAGCTGATATAAAAATGCCGCCAAATTGAAAATATCTCCTTTAATATTCCTATGGCAAAAATGCCGTCTAGCATAATTTAAAAAAAAAATACATTAAATAAATTAAAAAAAAACATATAGTTTTACCAGTGTAGGTTACCTAATATTTTTTGTCTATAAGTACATAATTTCGAAAGTAATCATATAAGACAAGCTTTGCGATATCGACCACCTATTCAACGGTACAATTGCCAATTTATTAAAAAACCAATTTAATTATAATTCTGGGATCCAGGCTCCCTCAAGGAGTTAATGCACTTAAGCCTAAGAGGCCCATTGTGCACTCCGGTTTTTCACTTGCACAATCCGGTAGCGTTGAAAAATACGAGGATTGTATTGAAAAACGCAAGTTATTTTCGATCGATTTCTCTGATACGTCGTTGAAAAACTAGATTCATTGAATATGTGGTAATGGTCTGCAATGTTTGATAACGTTGTGAGCTAAGCCGAAATAACTTTTTTTTCTGTCATATCTCTCGGTTCATAAAAAATTTCTTGTCTCCTTCTCATTAGGCTCCCGTGTTGTCAATCCTCAAATTGTTTCTTTCATATTCTTCTGTGCCTTCTCATAATTCCAGAAAGTTCCATCTTTTCCACATACCTTTCCTATATCCTCCAATCAATATAATATTGTGCAAAAAGCCATTCACTTCGATGTTGACTTTTTCCGAGTAGTCCCATTATTAATAATCTATTCTAGATTATGATATGAACTTAAGAGAGAGATTAGAAATAGACTGCCTAAAAACATAATATTGTTATTCAATTTATGTTTTTATTTGGTTTTTCATACTTTATAAATGTTTTTTACTCAAGTTTATATCTTTTGAGTAGATTATTATATTTTGTATTAGTTACAACTGAATTATTAAATTTTATGTTTTATTTATTAATTATGAAATGGTCTCCTTGTAATTGGATCATTGATCTGTGTTTATATAAATAAATAGCGTGCTTCTCTTATAAAATTCGACCAGTTTTGAATTGTCCATATAATCAGAGTATTGTTTATAAATCCGTATTGAATTCATCTACATCAGTTGTTAATGAATTTGATAAACAAAAGTTTTTGTGGTTGGATCAAAGATACTTTCCGTAATATCTTGCTTCATCTCGTGGTCTTTGACCGGTTTCGTGCGTACGCCCATCATCAGAAGGCCTTCATAAGGAGAGTGTATTAATAACAGTTTACATATTCAGTATGTGAAAACTGATTTTACTCAGTGCAAGTCTTTGTTATCATACTGCTTATCAAGACGTTTTGATTGATGGGCATACGCTCAGTCGATGACCTCAAAATATAGCAGGCTAAGTGGTCTTGGCATTGGTTACAAATCCAGGTGGTGATGATTCTAGTTGTTTTGGGTTTAGGGCATAAAGTTTACATAAATGTGATTAGGGCTGCGCCCTCTTCTGCCTTTCCCCAGTAAAAGTTAGAAAGCCTGTTATAAATAAGTGATAAATTTATGTATGTGCTTGAAATTCTGTGGAGCTATTTACAGAAAATTCAAAAAAAAAAATTGGAGATACATTTTGTAAAGTCACATTCCCGGTTACCTGATTTTCTACAAACCTCGAGTTCGAGCAATGATTTTAAAATACCTTAATATTATGCAAGTTGTAGAATCGTACATGGTACTGATATGGTACTTTAGATGTGAGCTTAAGGTTGCACCCTCCCAAGAAACCGTACCAATTCAATTTTCCTGGACAAATGTTTCAAATAATAATGATAAGCAATTAAATGTCCAGTTAATATACAACATTTGAAAAAAAGCAACAAAAAAATCCTAAAATTGCATTTACCTGGAATTTTTTATTATTATTTTTTTTTTTTATTGAAATCTTTGAATCAAATGCTTTAGAAATTGTAGAAATGCGGTGATGGTAAATAATCGATTTTTGAGATATATTGCCCTCACAACCATAACTTCGGCTTTTTTCTTCTTATGGACAACAAAAGTATTGTTTAAAAATTAATTTCCGAAATTTGAGCCGATTGTCACTTACGGGTAGGATTGCCAGGTGAAAAATGTAAATATATATGATTAAGAATTCAAAAAATATATCATTTAGGAAAGGAATATACCAAACTTTTTTTGAAAACTTTATTAAATAAAACACAACTTAAATCTTTCAAAATTTGTTAATTTATAACAAAAAAAAAAATCTGGTGTGAAACACTAACACAACTTTCCCCTACTCCAGTTCTCAAAGTTGAAATTGACATATTTTATAGTTTGTGTACCAAATTTAAGGAAATTCGTCGAAAACTGTTCAGTAAAAGCGCACTTCCGGTTTACTAACTTTCTTGAAACTCGGAATTTTGGCCATTTATTGATTTCTAATTAATATTGTTTGGATGAGAGAAAAACATAACCCCCCCCCCCACCAAAAAAAATTCCCTTAAATGAATTTTCCCAGAGAAATGTTTTAAATAAAAGTTGTAGATTTTGTATGTTTTTTTAAGAAAATCGTTGGAGCCATTTTTGAGAAAATCGTGAAAAAGCGAAAAAATCATTTAATAAAGTGGTAAAGTAAACGCACTTCCGGTTATCCGATTTTATTTCAAACTCGGAATTTCAACAACATATTCAATTCTAATTAATATTATTTAGATGACAGAATTGTCTAATAACACTGAAATAGCACTTTAGATAAAAACCTAACTCCATCCCTCCCACATAACTGCCCATAAATGAATTTTACCAGAGAAATGTTTCAAGTAAAAGTTGTAGCTCTTTGCATGTGTAGTTGATTTATCAGTTTTGAAGAAAATCGTCAGAGCCATTTTTGAGGGAAACGCAAAAAAGTAAAAAAAACAACTAGTAAAGTGCTACTTCCGGTTGAGGAATTTGACAGATAACGTACTGTCAGATCCCATGATGATACCTAAACGGAATCTCAAGTTTCAACTTTCTACGATTTTTCGTTTTTGAGCTATGCTGTTCACATACATATACACACGCGCACGCACACACACACACACACACACACACACCACACTAGAACCACTTTTTTGGACTCAGGAGATCTCAAAACGGATATTTCCAGTGAAAATTCTATATCGAAAATGTGACACGATTACAATACTTGCTCTTACTAAGGATTAAGAGATAGTAATAAATGCAAATACAGCTGAGACCATTAAATTTTAGACGTCAATTCATATGATTGTCAGTTGGTGTAGAGCACCCTTTAAGTATTTGTAACCTAAATTTTTAATTTTGCCCTTTTTGACACTTGGCGAGAGCGGGACTGGTGGAATGCGTTGGCGCAAGCTACGCGCGCGCCATAACGAGACTCCTATCAACCAATCAGCATTCAATACTTGTGCACTGATTGTATGGCGCGAGATGAGCGTGCTAATACGAATTATTATTGTTAACATCGCAGTGATCGGATAAATATATCATTTTTGGACGTATATTTAAAGTCTAATATCATATATCAATAAGAACAAAATATATCAGGGTGATATTAAATATATTAGATCTGGTAACCCTACTTACGGGTTCCAATTCAAGTTCACCAGAATGATTAAGAATTGTATTTGACTAAAATTATAAAACAAACGAAAATGTTCGATGTATTATCATAATACCAATAAAATTGATGACTGTGCAACTAATTTATTGACTTCCTATTTAAACATAATGAAACGGTCGTGAATTGAATTTTCTGCTTTCTTGGCAAGTTATGTAAAATATTGTTTCATTGTTTTGTAATTCATAGTGAACTTTCTTTTCAACTTTTTTATGTACATATATGTCTCTAGGAGCCTACTTGCGTATACCTTGAGCCGGCCTGAACATGAGAACGTAATATTGTTTTACGAAGGATAATTGAGTGTGATGTGTGTGTGTGGGAAAAGGTAGAGAGAGAAAGAGCTGCATTAAAACTTGACGTTCTGTTCAGCGGATTCGACCTTGTTATCCGCGAACATTCTTGTAACGGTCAAAATCCACCCAGGAATGTTTTGCGGCTAAGAAAAATGTTAAAATTTACAACAAAAAAATATAGATCTAACTTGCAGGGTGATCAAATTAAATGCATATTTAATTACTAGCTAGGAAACAATATCTTCAATTAATTAAAATGGCAAAACAAAATCGTGTGGCGGTCTCATACGATTTTAGGTTGGTAACACAAATAGAGCCCACGTTCCAGAAGTGCCTCCAGTATTATCGACGTTAAAGCCTGTAGCGGTCCAAATTGTGACTCAGATCATTATTTGGTTAAAACAGTTTATAGACTGAGCAAGGCACAGAAAGGTAATAGGATCAGACGAATAAGATGAATCTAGAACACCTTGGAGCCGAACAATAGAAAGAACGATTTCAAGAGGTCTTGAGCAATAAATTACAAGAAAAAGAAGAAAGGAGTGATATAGAAGAGGAGTGGAACAGCTTGAAAGATGTAATACAGGAAACTGGGTCTGGGTGAAAATAAAATGAGAAGGAATGAAGAGTGGTTCAATGATGATTGTTGTAAAGCTATTGAAGAAAAGAATGGAGATCGACAGAGAATGCTACAGAGAGATACCAGGAGCAACAGAGAAAAATACTAGGAAAGTAGAAGAAAAGCGACAAAGTTATGTAGAAAGAAACAGAAGGAATGGATGAAGAAAAAGATTGGGAGCTAATGGAGGAATGGGAGGGTAGAAGGGAGCTAATGGGATGAAGAAGCTATGGAGGAATTAAGGGAGGGTAAGAAGGAGAGAAAATTCTATCAGGCAGTGAGAAGAATGAGAAATGGTTTTCAGAATAGAATGAATATATGCCGTGATAAGAATGGTGTAATGCTCGGAGAGGAGAATAAGTGAAAGTGACGAATAGGTGGGCAGAGCATTTTGAAGAAACCCTCAATACTGGAAGTTCTAACCAGGTAGATGCACAATACCAACAAGGAGGAGAAAGGAACACCATAGAAGATCCTGACTGTGAACCGCCCTCCTTTGAGGAAGTTGAGGATATCCTAGCTTCAATGAAAAATAATCGCACTCCTGGAGAAGACAATATCGCCGGTGAGATCTTTAAATGTGGAGGAGATCTTCTAAATCAAAGGCTTTAGAACTTGATATATAACATCTGGACCGATGAGAAGATGCCTTCCAGCTGGTGTACTGGATTAATAAGACCCAATGCCAAAATTACAGAGTTTTTACCTTGCTAAATGTATCATATATGATTTTATCGAGGCTCCTAGTAGAGAGACTCAAGTCTACTCTGAAAGAATACTAAATGACTATCAAATGCGGGTTTCAGCCCAATAGAGGAACTTCCGACCAAATATTTGTGGTAAAACAAATAGAGAAGTGCTACGAGCGTAATATGAATGTCAACATGCTCTTCGTTGACTATGAGCAGGCCTTTGATCGTGTCATTAGACCCTAACTTTTCCAAGCCCTAAAAGAATTTAAAGTTCTATTTAAGTAATTAAACTTAATAAAAATGACTATGACCGAAACAGAAGCTAGTGTCCTCGCAGATAATCAGACCAGCCGTAAAATTATGTTTAATGCCGGTGTAAGGCAAGGAGATGCTGTATCAGCTATCCTCTTTAACCTGGTACTCCATAAAGCTATTGGTAGAATTGTCACATGGTAACCTCGCAAGTCGTAGCTCGCAAATTGTAGGATATGGAGATGATATACTCATATTAAGCAGAAGCGAAAATGCCCTAAAAGAGCTACTTTTCGAATTAGACAAGGAAAATAAAAAGGTTGGCCTAGAAATTAATGAAACTAAAACTAAATACATGGTGATATCCCCTTCTGACTCAAGAAGAAGACCATGTAACTTGGTTGTAGGCAACTATTGCTTTAAAGCTGTTGATCGTTTCACGTACATTGGAGTAGAATTAATCTGCGAAAACAAGGGAAGTGAGGAGATCAGAAGTCGAATCATGGCGGGAAATAGAGCTTACTTTGGCCTGCAAAAACTTTTGAAATCAAGACTGTTAACCAGACAAACCAAACTTAAAATGTATAAATCGCTGATTAGGCCGACAATGTGCTATGGAGCCGAAACATGGACCCTGAAAGTTTCAGACCAGCTGGCCCTAAGGGTCTTTGAAAGAAAAATACTCAGACGCATATTTGGTCCAGTTTGTTTACACCACACATGGCGAGTTAGGAAAAAGAGAGAACTGGATGAAATCATGTGGCATGAGAATATAGTTAGGTTTGTCAAGTCGAGAAGAATAAGCTAGCTTGGGCATATAGAGAGATTATCAGAGGGACTGATGACAAGAAAAATAATGAAGCAGGAGTTTGATGGAAAGAGGAGAAGAGGGCGTCCCAGCACGAGCTGGTTGAAAGACGTGGAGCAGGACCTAATCAGGCTTGGAGTGACTGCATGGCGGATGAAGGCTTTAGATAGGGATACCTGGTACAGAATTGTACGGGAGGCCAAAGTTCATATCGAACTGTAGCGCCGGATAAAGAAAGAAAGAACACACATAGAGCAGTTCATCTCTGTTCATAACCTTTTTACCACTTACTTGATAATATCAAAATATTATATTGCCAAAGTTCTTGGTATGTGTACACGTTGTTGCATCTGAATTTATATTTTTATTAATAATAACTGTATTATTTATGAGTCAGTTATTGTGTTTTTTTTTTTTTTTGTGGACCCTTGCCTCTTGAACCTGTGTAAAGTGCGTCTCGACAATATAATGAAGACACAAAATACACTCCCCACAATCGTATTGAATTAATTAAAGTTAAATTAAGATCTCAAATAGTAATCTGAGTGTTTTAGCAGATGGTTAAACAAATAATGATTTCACTAATTTTTTTTATTTAAGGCGCGTCAACATCTGTGATCATTGGCGTCCGGAGCCTTTCTTTCTGCACTGCCAGCCACAATCTTTTGTTACAGACAACACTGTCCATCACCGAACATTGAGCTCCTAGGAAGAGAAAATCTAAAGGCAGCACTAATTATTAAAAGTTCAATTTCTATTAATGATTAGAATATTTAGTTAATTAATTGTTATATAATTACAATTTACTTAAGAGAAAGTAATAATTTCGAAAATGTATATTATATATAAATATATAAGATAAAATTTATTTTGTTCTTCTTTCTCTCCATTCATGAAAATCACCGCGAAAACCTAAAAGATCAAGAGTAAAAATGTTTTAATATATATATTTTGAGTAATATTAAGATTAAGCAATGTATGCATTTTTCTTTCAATGTTTTTATTTACATTATGCTGAGTATATTATATTAATGCCTCCAGTAAGAGTTCCCCAGTAGCAAACAGGGAGTTTGCGCTATTATGTATTTTTTATGTTTGAAATAAACAAACAAGATTGGCGGGAGGGGGGGTAGTGGCAAGTGAAGTGGAGACTTAGTGCAAATTTGCCCATTTCATAACCTTTTCTCACGCTAGTGGGAGGGATCCTTGATTTTTGTAATAAAAAAAGAAGTGCTCGCAACCCTATAATTAGTCGCTTCTTGGTATCTCACTTGCCGTAAATCTCTATCCACCCACGTACTTTTTTAAACCATTGTTCTTATTTTAACCTTACCTATTCCTCTCCGTTCAACTAAGTAGTTTATCGGTACATGTCGAACAGGCCTGCCTCCCTGGGTTCGGTTGGTATGTCATCCTCTATCCTTTCCATATGACCGGGTAAATTTGTTGCTATCTGTTCAAACAAATCTTTTCCATTTGGGCTAGATAGTCAAATGAGCCGTCCTTCTTGTTGATTCGGGTAGTTTGTCGCCATCTATCCACACTCGTTATCCTTTCCATCCGACCGGCTAGCGCTATCTATCAAAAAAGCCTTCCTTTGGGATTCGTGTTTCATTGCCAACATCTACTCTCTCCAAACTTATTACCTTAGAGTAGATACACCAGTCTTATTAGGAACAAAGAACACATATACACTCATACATTGAGTGGAATAATAGTACTAAGTAAGTAGTTGACATCCCTTGTTTTATTCTAGTTAAAATACATTAATTAGTTAAATAACAAAAACAATTTTGATCCTGGTTTATGTACAGCCGATGCTAAAGGAAAACCAGATTTAATTTAAGGCGCGTCAATATCTATGGTCAATGGCGCCCGGAGCCTTTTCACTGGTCTCTGAGATTTCAGTGGAGACTCTGGTCTCTCTTCAAAATACATAAAAGTATTATTTTTATTAATATAAATTTTTTGCAACTCAGTCATTTTTTTTTTTTAACTTATTAAGTTCTTTCATGCAGGGAACCTATGCAGTGCATATATCTTGAACCGGTCCTGAAACTGAGAAAGAAAATTTGTTTAACGAATGATGTGTATGGGAACAATTTTAAAAGATAAAGAAACAAATAAAAAATGGATAATCGCTTGAATTTAATTTCAATGTTTTGTTCAGCGGTTTCGGCAAGAAGTTCACCAAATAACAATTGGGAGAGACTTTCTGCATGTTATTTTTTTATAGTTTTTTACGATTTTCTCGAAATGGTTCCAATATTTTTATTTTATACTTAGTTTACTAACTAAGTACACACATAAACAGGCCTATCACCTTGATTTGAAACATTTATCATAATTTTTGTAACATTTCTATTTGTTTTAGGGCAATTCCAAAGTGGTTAGCCACTGGGTTCAGGGTTTTTAGCGTAAATAATGGGTTCATTCATATCCCTTCAACATCAATACTCACTCAATAAACTTAAGGTTGACGGATGTATGAAGGAAAGAAGTTTTTCTTAGGCAGTTCTTCTTCGTACGCAAAAATGGCTCCAACAATTTTCTTCAAACTTAATATATCAACTATATATACTAAGATCAATAAGTTTTAATTAAAACATTTCTCTGGGAAAATTCATTTAAGGGCGCTTGTGTGGGAGGGCTGGGGTTTATGTTTTCTTTAAAGTGCCATCATTGTTGATTTATTCAATTCTACCATCTACACAAAATTAATTATAAATAAATAGATCTCCAAAATTCCATGTTTCAAGAAAATTAGTTAACTGGAACTGCGTTTTTACTTGACAGTTTTTTTTTCAAACAAAACAGCTTGAATGTTGAAAAACAACCACCATTGATCAATTGTTAGTAGTACTAACAAGCTTATTGAATACAAATGAAGAAAATTTTGACTG